>VDFB02321062.1:0-86854 GCA_007258455.2 Sequoia sempervirens
AAGATTGAAAAGGGTTGTTATTTTTAGAATTAAATTGAAGCATAAATGTGAAGTTGGCGCATTCTTGAAGGCCAACTGAAGTCCCAAAAGGGTCGCTATTTTTAGAATATTTATTGCATGAAGATGGCGAACTTCTCATTTCAATTAGGAATGTTAACTGAAGTTATCAAAAGGCACGCCTTAGGTTAAATGTGTGAATTTAAAGCAAGGTTGAAGATGGCGAACTTGATAAGATTGTTAACTGAAGCTAAAATCGCATGGTTGAGTTGAATTGAAGACTGGTAAAGCAAACCCTAATGCATGACCATTTATTGAGCTTGTTCGAGTTCCAGTTAACTATTATGAGGTTCAATGAGAAGCCAAGCGCCATTTTCAACCATTCTTTGCTTAGTGCGAATTTTCAATGATGAAATTCTATATATTTCAGCAATGGCGTCCATTGTTTCATCATCTTTAGCTTCGAAGTTCTCATTCTTCTTGAGCGACCAGCAAGCTTAAGGTGATTCAGGTGTCCGTTTTCAGCGTTCTTCGAAGCTACGAGTTCAGATTCTTCAGAGGAAGTCGATTCTAGACTTTATTTCCACTTTGCATGCAGGTTTTATAAAGATTCGAAGAAGAGATTTGCAGATTTTTCAGAAGCAGACAAGCAAAACTTTCTATCTTCTGTCTTATTTCTTCTATTTCTCACCTTAGGTACTTTCTTTGCATGCCAGAGTAATTCAACACATTTTCAGAATCTGTTCATCTGGGTTCTCATATTTCAGCGTTTGCAGCAAAACCCACGTCTTAGATTTTTTCGAGAAAATTGCCCCGTAGCCTTCATTCTGAAGCTCTGTGCTTTTTTCCGAGAATTCCTTTGCATGTGGGCCAAAATCACATCTTTTTGTAAATCTCATCATTTGGGTTTGTTCAGAATTCCGTTGTGCACAAAACCCATGTTCCAGATTTTCTCATGAAAAATTGCCCCGGGAAGCTCTTGAACCCCTGCAGTTCTCGACTGAAAAGTCTTTGCATGTTAGGCTAAACGGCGTTTTTTCACAATTTTGACATTGTGGGTTGTCTTAGAATCATTTTCCGGACAAAACCCATGTCTCAGAATTTTTGGTGAAAATTATCCTCCGACAGGCTATTTTTAGCCTCACCAGGGCCATTTTAGCTTTCCGAGAAAGTTGTCAGAAGATAGCCGTGTTCACAGTCAACGGGCAAGTTTTTTAAAAGGCGATTCAACTAGACTGAATTCAAGACCAAGTCGGTCTTAATTTAGGTTTTCATCAGAGCAGCTGACAATGAAGCGTTAGGCTGCAAAAGAAACAGAGATTACTCCATTTACGGAGCCGCCAAAGTCACTCAGATCTTGTGCAATTGTCTTCGTGAAAATGGTACCTACGCTGATCTCGAGGTTGTACAAACTGAGTTTCAGAAGCATGTTTATGATATCTTGATGGAGGTTCTGATCACATTTTCAGTAATTTCAGCCAGTTTCAGAAGGCGACTGAAAATGTTAAAGAATGTATGCATACAGTCAAGGAAAGTGACAAAGAATTGAAGAAGCAGATTATTATTTTTGGACAGCGTCAGAGTGCCGGAAGACAAAGTAATTGATAAGTTCTTGGTCGAAGTGTTAGACCGAGATGACATGGAGTGATCTGCCAGTTGGAACCTGCAGTTAATTTCGAGGGTTGAGTCATGAGCAGCAGTTAACTCGACTTTCAGTCTTGAGTTTACTTGCTGACTTAACACATACTTATCTCATTCTTGGAATTATCATCACAGGAGTTAGGGTTAGGGTTTCGATTAGCGAAGGTATGTCCAGTTAACTTTGCTTTAAATAAGGGCGTGCATGCTTGCACATGGTCCATTTAGGGTTATTTGTACCGGTTAACTGATGGTAGCTTTCCAGTTAACTGTATAGTTTACTTTATTAGGGTTTAAAAAAATCTTGCATGCATTGCAAGACTGTAGTTGACTCAAGGTGATTTTAGGGTTACCTACACCTTGATGTATATAAATAAGAGCTTTTGCTCATTTGTAAATAACTTTTGCTTGAGAGAGAAATATATGCTGCGCCTACCTTGCCCTCAATATTGCTCTTTATGGTATTTGTTCATGTGTCTTCACTATTATGATTAAGTGTTATGCAACATAGGGTTTCATGCAATTGTAATGGTGGATTCTTTATGTCTTGTGAATCTTTTATCATTTCAATCAAGTGTTATGCCACATAGGGTTTCGTTAGATTGTGATGATAAAATCGTTTTGTGAAGTCTTTACTACTTTCAATCAAGTGTTATGCCACATAGGGTTCCATAAGATTGGCGTGGTAAATTCCTCCCATAGTTAGATCTGTTTGAACATCTTTATCATTGAGGTCAATTGTTATGCCACATAGGGTTTCAAGAGATTGAGATGATAAATCTGTTTTGTGTATATTTACCATTGTGATCAATCGTTATGCCACACAGGGTTTCGAGAAATTACGGTGATGAATCTGTTTTGTGAATCTTTATCATTATAGTCAAAGGTTATGCCACATAGGGTTTCGTGAGGTTGTGATGATAAAGGCTGTTTTGTGAAGACTTTACTATTTCGATCAAGTGTTATGCCACACAGGGTTCCATAAGGTTGTCTTGGTAAATTCTTAAATCTGTTTTGTGCCCAATAAGCTTGTTTAGATTGAGATGATAGTTGCGCCACCTTGCCTTCAAGTAGAGAATCTAAACTCGTTTATCGTCCAATAGTCATCCCTGCTCCATTTCCTTATGCTCTGTTTTCTTGAGGAAACTGGATAGATTTAAAGTAGTTAGCTTAGTTGTAGTTAACGATCTGCGAAACCAGAAAATCCTTAGCTGCAACGTTCTTGGTTTTCTTAACCTTGTGCCTCTTCCAGTTGAGAACAAAAAGATAGGACTTAGATTACTTTTCTTTTCATGCATTCCAGCACAACGAGGGAGCTTCCCCTCCTAATTTGAAGAGCACTCATTGCGTAGTGTACATAGCTGTCCGTACAAACCTGCACTCCAGAGGTGTTAGATTTGACGCCAACAAGGTGCAAACTTGATGTTCACATATGTACCTTACAATGGGGTTCTCAAACTTTTGATGTGAGCTAAAAGTTTATTTGTTGAGGTGTGCACCTATGCCCTAGACACACACTTGATAAAGGACTTTTTGAAGATTTGATTTTCCTTTATGAAGTTGTACCCTTACTCCCTAGGTGCACACCTTTCTATTGAATTCAAACTTTTCCTTTAAACTTGTCTTTCAAGAGGTGTGCCCGTGCTCCCCAAGTGCACACATATATTGTGGAATCCATATTATTGTTTTCCCTTGTAAGGTGCACTTGCTACTTCTCCTGTCCCCTAATAATAGCTGCTTGAACGCAAGATTTTACACTTTGTAATGCACACACCTTTGCATTAAGCATGTGTTTGCTAATACAAAGCCTTGATTAACTTTATTTTTTAAACCATCACCATGCTTCAATGAGGTGCATGCCTAGACACCAAGTGCACACCTATTTATTGGTTCCTTTTCATTGGTCAAATGTGTTTTCCCTTTGACCTGCCCAACTAGGAATAGAGCACTTTGAAATTGGTTTTTCACAAGTAAATTTTCTCATTATGAGGCATGCACCTCACTACCAAGTGCACATCTATATACAGGCATCTAATGTGTAAGAACCCTGCTGGTTCTAACTTTGCCAACTAGTATGATAATGATACAATTTGTTTTGTTTTTTTATTGTTTTTGCAATTTTTATGTATTTTCTCAATAGGATGCCAAGTAACAATGCATTAAGAAATATTATCAACTAAATGCAATGTAACTAACAGGAGATAATAAACTGAGAATTTTAATAGCAGCAGCATATAAGAGACTTTTATTAAATTTCACCAGTCCAAGTGTTTACAATGATATCATTAATTTCTGAAAACTTATAACAGAGAATTAGAAGAACCTGGTAAGCTTCGTTCTGCTGCAATTATTGTGTTCTCCTCACCAGACGATATGCCAAATGCCTAAGATAGGTTGGATGCCCAACATGATGGAGGAATATGCACAAAAGAGAGGGCAACTTAGCTCTTGAAGAACACACCAGGCATATGAAGCAACACGTGTGGCTGCTGCTGCTACAGCACGGCCTCCAACAACTATAGATTCTGCCCAAATTTCAATGGATTAACAATAGCTTCTAATCTGGTAATGAGCAGCGACAAAACCCTTTCCAACTACTCAAACTTGGTAAACTTCTTCACACATATGCACAAATTGAACCCCTGTATGAAGTCCACAATCAAGCAATGATTCAGCTGGTCTTTCACAGCCTCAAAATTGCAAAAACCAATGAGAATTTTCGTTCCCAATGGCTGGAAACTCTGGAAACACAAAATCCCTTGGTTTCTCTTCTCCAATTGCCAAGAAACTCATAAAATCAATTATTAAATGCTCAATGAATAAATCGATTTCTTCTTGGCTTTCTTTATATATTCCTCAAGAAGTCGATTCCCTCCAATTTGCCTTTTAATCATTTTAAAATATCATAAAGTTTACACTTTAGTAATAATAAATAATCTCCTTGAAATTGGCGTCCATGTTATTAATTAAAATGGCCCCCTTTTAATGATGAATGAACCCTCAAGTCATAAAGTGCAAATATAACATTATAATATAACATTAAAATATTAATTATTATTAAAGTTACCTTTAATAATAATTAAACGTTATAACTTAGGAAAAACTCCTTATTTCATCAAACCAACTAAATTCCGGAATCGACACTGCCAACATATCACATTCAAGTGCCTTGCTATAAATAGTAACCTTGGCTAAATGACTTACTATAAATAGTAAGTATGTGAAACTGGGTCAAACGAAGGGTAAACTTGAATCAATTGAGCTCTGAAGAAGAGAAAACCCACTGATGACTGCCAAGGACCCTCTAACCATCAATGTTAGCCTACAAGGGTCAAATGATAGGCTAATCCTCAAAAAACTAATGCTTGCGAAAATGGGGACATTACATAATGTTAAAAAAAAATTAATTCCATTATAAGGTGCATCTTTATCCTCCAAGTGTACACCTCTATATAGGCTTTTTATTTTTCATTGTCTCCTTCCTGTTTACTCGTCGAGTGCTACTTGTATTACAGAGTAAACTAGATTGCAGAATAACATTGAAAGTATAGAAATCATTTACAAAACAATTGCACAGAAAGGTGTTTCAGATTATTATTCATATGGTTGCAATAGTACAATTCATCACATATGTGCTAGTCCCTGATTACAACACATTCGGCGCTATAAATAGATAGCTGACGTCGGTTGAGGATACCAACTGTCAGCAACTACCCGAGTACTAACTAATGACGACGACTAATTCCCGATAAAACATTATTCTTTTATTTGATTTATTCTATTTGCTAATTAACTAATTAAGCTAATTACATCATCACCCCCTCCGAAAATAGTCGTCTTCCCAGACAAGTAATACAAAAACTGGGAGACCTTTACAGAGAAATTCAGTGATAGGAGGGTTGAGAGGACGTCCCTAGCGGCTGGGGGACCGATGAAGTGGTTGCCCGAGTGGTCAGTTATCACAGTCGGTACACCTCCTCGGTACGCTGCTGCAAGTGACGAGTGGCCTTCAACTCTTTCTCTCATGTAGTCTTCACCAGGTGCACAAACTCCTTTAGGTTTTTGTTGGCCTTTTCTAGTTCCTTATCCTTCACTGCCAATTGCTTGGCCATCTCTTCCTCGAGTGCTTTTATTGTTTTGTCTTTCTCCAGTATGGCTGCCTCTCAAGCAATCACCTTCATTTTCTCCTCCTCCAAAAGGCAAGTGTGCTCTTGCAGTTCCTTCTCGAAGGACTCTACCTTGGTTTGGAGGTTGTGGGTGAGGGTGATGGCCTGATCTGTTGTAATGTCCCCAATATAGCCCTACGCTCTTCAATGACTGATAGCCTATTTCCGAAGGCCCATAAGCTAGTCATAAGTGGAAATTAGTGTTTCCATTTTTATAGGAGGTTTTTGTTGGGCTTTTGAAGGCTTGCATGCAGGTTGTTTGGCAGTCTGTTCTTTGGAGCTTTCTGGGTTTTTGGAGAGCTTCAGGGTAAGGTAACATGCATGTTGAAAAAATGACATGCATCTCTTTGGTACTTTGCATGTAGGAAAGGTTTTTGGGTTTTCAAAGTTCTCTAGGGTGGTATGACATGCATTTGAGTCCGACAACCTTTCTAAGAACGTATTGTTGATGTGTTTTTCGTGACCGCACCAACACAAAATAAAGTTACCAACGACGACTCTATCCTCTCTTGAACAAAACCTCCTGCATGCTAAGATTGCTAGAAAGATCATGCATTCAACTCCAAGGATCCTTCATGCAGTGGATAGTCTCAGTTGGCTCGATGTGATTTGCTGGTATTTCAAGGGGACTTATGGAATTGTTCAATAGCGGAGAAAGGAATTTGAATGCTTGAAAGGTTTGTCTATAAAGCTCTTGTTTCCTAACTAACCAGAAAGTACTGAATTAAAATGGGTGCAAAGTTTAGAAAGTCTAAATTCTATCCTAAGTTCGGGATATGGAGCTCAACTTCAGCAAACTTCAACCGGACTTTGCTTTGCCTCACGTCGGACAGCTTCCGTAGAGTCGGTGCAATCTTCAAGGGAGGTGACTAAAGATATTCAAACCACCGCTTGACATGAAGATACCATCACAACGACGCATACCATCATTCAAACTGTGATTGAAGTTAGGTTCACAATGTTTCCAGTTGACCACACAAGGCGAACACACCGTCAGTGAGCCCGCTAGTGGTATGGATAAGCGAAGCTTGCTTAGATCAAACACCACATTCCATTATTACTATCTGCTTTCATGAAATGAAATTTACTCTACTTCAAGCTACTATTTGAATCAGAAGGACGAAGAAACCTTGCTAGCTACTCACAACAAAAGACGAAATTCACCATCAATGAAAACTCTTTTTATTGAGAGAGTGTTCACAACAATTTCTTACAAAGTTTTCAAAGGAGAAACTTTCCTTCTTCAAATTATCCTACCAATCTATACTAAGCTACCTCTAAGCTATTACCTAGCTGTCTCTCTATTCTCTAATGATCTAATGTCTAATCCTAATGAGTTACAAATGAGGGGAGATGCCCCTTTATATAGCTGGCCAAGTCCAATGGACGACCCAAATTACAATCAGATGGATGGCCCAAATTGTGCCACCTCAGCCCTAACCCTAAAAAGAGTGGAGTAATAAATGAACAATTAATGTCCACCATCCTCTAGAAGATTCCCGTTCATAGACGCGTTCGCATTGTTCCTTATTCGGTTGCAAACTGGATGAGTTTGGCCAATACTGCCTCAATTTCTTGGACTGGCACGACAGGCACATTCTCGATCTAACATCAAGCCTGCAACCTCTTTCTCCTGCTCGACGATGATTTTCTTCTTGATGTTGTTCTTCAACTTTGAAGTACTTGCTTGGGGGGTGATTATTTCTCCACCTCTGATCCTGAAGGGTCTTCGTATCTTGGACTCGAGCATTTCTTCCTCGCGATCTACCTCTTTGAATTGAGTGCATATAAGGTTATTCCAACACTTAGCCATTTCTTGCAACTTTTCTTCTTTCATGTTTTGGGTGCAACTGAGATCTCGTGGAAGAGCTTGAAACACATAACTTTATCTCGCTTCGAAGGTTGTAATATCATCTTGGATTACTTGCTTCATCACTTCAAGTCATCGTGCTCTGGTCCCGACGTTCATCCTGCAAAACAAACAAATAGAAGGACACGAAAACACTTTACAATATAAATCCACTTTACTTACCTGATCTGACATTTTGATTTCCAAGGTTTGATTGGCCTCCGAATTTGATAGGGCTCATCTCTTTTTCTCCAGCAGGCTTTTCCTTCTTTACAACCTTTCATCATGGGCGCATATCATCTTGATATTCGAGTTTCACTTCATCTCCAAAATCTTCATGCCTTAGCCAAATTTCCATCTTGTACTCTGCTTCCTGTGTACCTTGAAGTTGTGCCTTAGAAACTTTATCCAACTTGATGACTCGTTTTGAGGGTGTTGTTTGATTTCTCTGTCTTAGAAAATTTTCCAACTAGCATGATATCCCCTTTTTGCCATAGCCAAATTTCCAACCCATCTGCCTTAGAAATAATTTATTTCCTCTAGAAAATTTCATCAACCAGGCGCCCGAGTAAAATCTCCATCCTAGAGTCTTTGGCAGGGTGTGAAGAATTTCAAAATCATCTCCTTGTTGAAGATATCTAGTACCCAGAAGAAAATTCCCCTCGGAAAATGCAAAATTCCTGTGTATCACTACAAAGGGGGATATTTAATTCTTTTATTTTTAACCTTTGCAAAATATTTCACCAAGGTTTATTCTTTCTTCTCCTCTGGGCGTGCTTTTCCTTCTCTTGCCTCATAAATTTTATCCACTTGCCTGACTCATGAAGGGTGTATTTGAAGAACCTTGCCTTTAATTCCACCACTTAAACAAATTTCCTTCTCCATCCTTGATGGGCGCATATGGGGGGTTTGACTTCCATTTTATTGCCTTAGAAAAATTTCCAACTTCCAACTCTTGAGTTAGGCGCATCAAAGGGGGTCTGCTTCTAGTTTTCCAGACTTAGAAAAAATTTCAAAATTCACTCCTTGCCTTGGGCGCTATTCCACCCCTGAGCTTTCAATTCTTCATACTTAGAAATTTTCCCATTAATCTCAAATTGCTAGGGCACATATGACATGGGCTACTTCCAATCTTGATGCCTTAGACAAATTTCTAACTCCTCTCATTAGCTTGGGCGCATTTTATAGGTCCTCCTTCCAATTTATGACACTTAGAAACACCCCAATAGCTCTCCTTGGGTTAAGGCGCATTTGACAACATGAACTTCAAGTTCTAATGCCTTAGAAACATATCTTGTCCACTCTCAAAGTCAAGGCGCATATGAGGGCAGGAGCTTTCATTTTTCCACACTTAGAAAATTTTCAACTAACTTCAAGCTTGTTAGGGCGCATTTTAGAGGGTGGACTTCCAATTTGTGATACTTAGAAAACTTTAAGCCTCTTCTTCTTCTCAAGGCGCATTTAGGGTAGGGAGCTTCAAGTTTTTAATATTTAGTCACATTTCCAACCTCCTTCAAGTTAAGGCGCATATGACCCCCTCTACTTTCTCTTTTCAACACTTAGGATATTTCTTCATGGCATCTCCTCGAGCTTGGGCGCATATAGGTGTCTCTTCTTCAAGTTTTGAATGCCTTAGTATTTTCTAGTCTTCTCAACTTCTTAGGTGCATATAGAGGTCCTTCTTCAAGTTTTCAATGCCTTAGAGTATTTTCTAGTCTTCTCAACTTCTTAGGCGCATATGGAGGGGTCACACTTCAAGTTTTGCACACTTAGATTTTTTTCAAGGCCTCCTCCCAGTCAAAGGCGCATTCAAGGGGTTGAACTTCAAATTTTCCACACTTAGATTTTTTTTTCAAGGCCTCCTCCCAGTCAAAGGCGCATTCAAGGGTGTGTGCTTCCAATTTTACATAACTTAGAAAATTTTCAAGTGTCTTTCTCTCCAAGGGCGCATATGAGGGGTTCAGCTTCAAGTTTGAAGCACTTAGCATACTCTCTCATCCATCTTCAAGTAGCTAAGGCGCATTTCACCATGCCTACTTCAAATTTCAAGGACTTAGAAACTTTTTAATCTTCCTCAAGTAGCTAAGGCGCATACAAGGGGGCAAGCTTCTAGTGCGGATTTGAAGGTGTCCTGCTTTCAGTTGAAGGATTTTCAGCACTTTGTCTGACCTAAGGCGAATTGTTCGAGATGCCCTCAACTTGCCCTAACCTGCTATTTTTAGAAAGTTTCTCAAATTTTGTAATTCAAGCTGATTCCAAGCTCCGAAAGGTTGGATTTTGATTTGCCTCGAACCTCGTAACGTGACTGAGCTGCTGATGCCTGATGCCTGTATGCTTCTGCTATTTTTAGCAAGTTACTAAAAATAGTAACTGTTCAGAATGAGCTCAAATTTTGTGTGTAAACTATTTGAAAGATGTTGATGGTGACTGGATGATGCCTCTGCGTGACTCTCGTGTTTCGCTCTACCTTTTAGGAAACCCTAATTCCTCTGCATGGACATGCTAAAAATAGTAAGTGCTTGATTTTCGAACCTCTGCAACTCCGTTTGATCTAAAATTCGCGCCATGGGGTCCTCATCACTTGCTTGACCTGCTCACACTGGTGCCTCGCGCTGACTTGCTATTTAAAGCCCTATTTCAGAAGTGACTTACTATTTATAGCAACTGCTTGATTTTGAGAAATCCACAACTCCGTTTATCTTGAAATTTGAATGACGTGACCCTCATCGGTAGACTTGCCCGTTCACACTGGCGCCTGATGCTGACTTACTATTTATAGCCTGTTTCAAATGTGGCTTACTATAAATAGTAAGTGCTCCGATTGCCTTCAAATTTTACCGGTGGATAGCTTGAAAGATACTGATCGCAGTGGGATACACCGGTTTTCGAAAATTCTGGCATTTGACCCCTCATTTTGGGACCCAAAGCTGGAAACCCTAATTCGTCTTGCATGTGCTTCAAATGACCTCCGTTTGACCCCGTTTCTGTTGCATGTCACTGTGTTCGTGATTCTGAAGTGTTGGGTAGCTGCAGGAGTGATCCTGCTAAAAATAGTAAGTGTCCAAAAAAGTGACCAATCAGCTGTCGGATGAGTTTGCATGTCACACTGCCCGAGAGATCTCAAAAAACCTAGAAAAACCCAGAAAAATGATCAACATGCGGGCACTGGCTAAAAATAGCAAGTTCCGAAAAAGTGATCAACTCTGCTTGCATGTTACCTCGTTGCGAAGCTCTCGAAAAACCTAGAAAGATTATGCAGACATGCGCTGAGAAATCTTGCATGCAAACCCTAAAAATGGCCTTCAAAGGTAGAACTGCTAAAAATAGTAAGTTGTCCAATTCAGCTCAAAATTTGCAGGCAGATAGCTCAAGGTGCTCAAAATGCAGTGTATCGGTCAGAATTTCAACTGTGCTGAGAAAATGCCCCAAATCAAGTACCTACTAAAAATAGTAAGTTGTCGAAACTTGGTGAAAACTTAGTGGAAACTTGTTTGTAGCCGTTCTGACAACAATGTTAGCCAAACTTGATTTGACCTCAAACTGATGTGAGAAATGCAAATCCTAATTCAACAGACTTAGCCAAAATTTCAATTGACACAGGCACATCCCCGAAAAGACAAGCAGCAAAGAGGGAGACAGCGGGAAAAACCAACCAAAAACAAGCCAAAAGACGCGAACGAAGCAAAAATTAGGGGGTCCCCATTTGCAATGGCGCGATGTTTGAAAAGGTCACAAGACGTACTATTTTTAGTAAGTCATGATTACAGCTCAATTGTTGCTCAAGTGAAGTTTGCATGCATTTACTATTAATAGCAGTTTGCTATTTTTGGTAAGTTCTATTTATCATAGTTGCAAGACTCGCACAAAACCCGGCGAGTAGTGAAAAACTCGCGAGTTTTTCCAGGGGGCGAGTTTTTCAGGCACTTGTACGCCAGAAAACTCGCCCGTACTTTCTGGAAAAACTCGCCGTACTTTTGGCGAGTTTTTCCAGAAAGTACGGCGAGTTTTCCAGAAAAACCCGCGCGACAGTTAGAACGCCCAAGCAGCCGCTAAAAAGCAATTTTAAGTTGTCTTTTTTCATTCACTCTCTTCTCACACTCAGCAAAAAACCTCTCCAAGGCATTGTGCACTCATTTGCAGTGATTTTGCATCCAAAAGACAAGATTTGAAGGGCATTTACATCGAATTTAGAAGGCAAATTGGATTTCCAGGTAGGGTTTCTCATTTTTCTTGTTCTTTCTTCTTTTTTAAAAAATTCTTCATTCTTGTTGGTTCTATGTTTAAAAATCATTTGATTGTAGTGTGAAAATGATTTAAATGCATTTAGATTCATCAAAACAAGATTTAGATTCATCAAAACAAGATTTTTTAATGATTTTTTCTGATTTTTTAACATATTTTGCTGATTTTTTCATTTTTTTAAAATTTTCTTTAAACCCTAGTTATTTTTTTTTTGTTTTGAATGATTGAATCCTCTTTTTTGTTGAATAACATGCTTACAATCTTAGATTAGCTTAATTTTTTACTAGTTTGAAGTCATTTTCATATTTTTTACATTTTTTCACATTTTTTTGAAACCCTAGTTTTTATTTTTTATTTTTAAATCCAATTTTTTTGTTATGAAAATGTTTAGATTTAGAATCTAGTGATAGATTTTTAGTAATTTAAACTTAAAGTAATCTCTCTTGATTTAATCTAATTTAGTTTGTTTTTAAATTTTCTATCAAAAACTAACAAGTTGTGCTATGACTTTCACTTTGTGTAGGTTAATAATTAATTGATAATGGCTTCTGAACCCACTTCTGCCTCAGGCTCTGCCCCATCCGTGCCTGCGGACTTTGTAGGTAAACGTCCTCCAGGAGCTAGAGATCCTGCTTGGAAGTATGCTTATCTAGGACCCATACCTGGCACAGTATATTGCATTCCATGTAAAAAAGTATATCGTGGGGGCATCAATCGCCTCAAGTACCACCTTGCAGGCATCCCTCAACGTGATGCTAAGGAATGTCCTCATACAACAGAGGAAATAAAAAGACAAATGAATGCCATACTTTCAGCTGCAGAAGAAAAAAAAATGAAAAGAGAGATGGCAAGAGCAGCAATGCAAGCAACCATTGCCTCTTCTCAAGGTGTTCCAGTTGAGTCAGATGATGATTATGATGTTACTCAGGAGATTCAGGAGATAGTGGGCTCTCTTCGTGGCCCACGTGTGCGAAGGTCAAGGCAACCCATTGGCACCTCAACCTCCATCCCTTCATCTTCCTCTAGTAGAGCACCAGGGGCAAGGGCAGCTACAGGACCTACACCGACACGGTTGGATAGTTTTTTTGTGCCTAGAAACACAACTGGTGCACAACCTTCCTTAGAGGCGACTGGATGGAATAGGGAGGTGCATGAGCAAGCAGACATTGCTTGTGCAGATTTTTGGTATTTTAACAATATTGCTTTCAATGTGGCGAGTTCTCCTTACTGGCACAATTTGGTCACCGCATTGACATTTGCAGGAAAAGGCTACAAGGCGCCTTCTCGCACGGACTTGAGTGGGAGGTTAGTTTATGTTATTTAATTTATGTTTTTTAAGTTTAATTTATGATGAATTTAAGCTATTTTTTTGTTTACAAATTAAAATTGTGTACTTAATTTCACTTTGTACTTGTAGGTTGCTTACTAATGCAACTGAAAGGGCAAGGGCAGCAGTAGAGGAGCAAAAAGAAAAATGGCAAAAATATGGCTGCTCTATTCTTTCTGATGGGTGGACGGATGGAAAAAACCGTACCATCATTAATTTTTTGGTTGCATGCAAAGAAGAGGTGGTGTTTTTAAAATCAGTTGATGCCTCCCACATTGTAAAAAGTGCAGAAAATTTGGCTAAGATGTTGGAGGGAGTTTGCATGGAGGTGGGGATTGCAAATGTTGTGCAAATCATAACTGATAATGCAGCAGCATATGTGGCAGCAGGAAGACTTCTCCAAGATAAACACCCCTCAATTTTTTGGACACCATGTGCAGCTCATGTCCTTGACCTTCTTTTGGAGGACATAGGAAAACTAGATTGGGTCACACCAATTGTAGAGGACGCGAGGAGAATCACTAAATATATCTACAATCACCCTTGGGTTCTTCGCTTGATGAGGGAGCACACCCATGGGAAAGAATTGGTGAGGCCAGGTGTCACAAGGTTTGCAACGATCTTCTTAACGTTGCAAAGCATTCTTGGTTCTTTGACGGCTTTAAAACAAATGTTTGTGAGTAAATCATGGGATGACTCAACCTATTCAAAGAAGCCGGATGGAGATAACGTGTCAAGAATTGTGTTTGATGCTGAATTTGCAAAAAAGGCTGCAGAGATTGTGAAGGTAACTTCAATTTCAAAACTTTGAATTTGAATTCAAATTGAATAAATTTTTTGATGTCTTTCATTGTAAATTTGAAACTCTAATCTTTTTGCATTTTTATATTGTAATTTGTAGCTTTCAGAGCCCTTGGTTAGAGTGCTCCGCTTGGTGGATGGGGATAAAATCCCAATGGGATATCTTTATGAGGCCATGGATAGGGCCAAGGAGGCTATAAAAAATTATTATAAAGGGGACAGCCTCAAATTTGATCCCATTTGGGAGATTATTGACAGGAGGTGGAACCATCAACTCCACCAACCCATCCATGCAGCAGGCTACTTCTTGAACCCTCATTTCTTCCATTCAAGCACCTACTCAGATCCTACTGGAGAGGTTATGGAGGGACTCATGAAGTGCATTCAGAGAATGTCACCTAACCTTGATGCAGGAGACCTTGTTGTTAATGAAATCCAAAGTTATAGAGAAAAAAGGGGTGAACTCTTCTCTTTAGAGCTAGCAAAGAGAGCAATACACAATCAACCACCAGGTATAAATTTTGAAATTTACAAGTTACAAATATTGATAATTTGATAAAATATGTTTTCAAATTTCAACTTTTGAGTTTTGACTTTCCTTTCTAAGTTTCTAGGTTCTCTTCTAACTCTTAATTTGTTTTTTGTAGATGTTTGGTGGTCAAATTGGGGTGGAAATACCCCACATCTCCAGCAATTTGCCCTCCGTGTCTTATCGCAGCCTTGTAGCTCTTCCAATTGTGAGCGCAATTGGAGCTTGTTTGAGGCCATCCACACAAAGAAAAGGAACAAACTAGCTCAGAAACGCCTGAATGACCTTGTGTATGTGCAATATAATCTTCGGCTGCGCAAAAAACAAGTTAAGGAGATATCAGATGATCCAATTGATTTGGATGAGATAGATCCATACAATGATTGGATAGGGCAAGATGAGCAACCTCCATTGTTTTCTGACAATGAGATTTATGACTTTGAGCGACAAGCAATGGAGGACGAGGGTGGATTTGCATTCTCATTGGATGACATTGAGGATGATCCTGAGGAGGAGTCATTGGCAGTGCCAGAGCCACCGGTAGTAGCCTCTGCATCCAGGATGGAGGTTGAGGAGCCACAGCAGATGCCTACAACTACAGCCGCTCCCGTAGTGAGAACACTGAGAAATACTAGACATGGGAAGAGGAAGATGTGAATTTGTAAAAGCTGAAATATATTAATGTTGTATTTACTTTCAGTTTTACAAAAACAATTTGCTATTTTCATTTTGTTTCAAACTATTAGTATACTATCAGCGTATTGAGCATTCCACATGGGGATGCGATTTTGTATCTAATTTTCTTTCAAATCAATCAAATATAACTAGACTCAGCTTGTTTCTTCTATGTTCTCATTTTATTGACTCATTGGATGCATCTTATCATTGAATTTTGCAAAAAAAATGTGATTTTAATGAAGTTTAAGCAATTTTTTAAGTTGCCGAGTTTTTTGCCGAGTTTTTTCCGAACTTTTGCCGAGTTTTTTCCGTACCATATTTTCCGGGCTTGGCGAGTTTTTGCATTTGGCGAGTTTTGCAACTATGCTATTTATAGTAGTGTCATTCCAGCAGCAGCACACTCATTTCCAGTTTTTCATTCTATTTTGGGCAGTGAGGCTGACTAGTTTGGGCGTTGGCTTCTTCTTTCCTCTTGGAGCTAAGTTTTAATAACTTAGTCATTTTTTAGTGTTACCTTTTGGACCCCATGCCTAGGTGATGAACTTGAAGTTCTTTAAAAAAAAGGGGCTTTTTTGTGGACGTCCAAGATGAAATATTAACATCTTTAATGATGTTTTATTTGTTCTTTTTGGTGGACGCCTAGGGAGGAGATATTAAAATATTTTAATATTTTATTTGCTTTTTGGAGATGGGCGTCCCATGAGGAAGTTGAAAAGTTTCTTTCTTGGAGGTTTCAAATTGATTCATTTTCCAGCTAAAGAGTCTATTTAATGAGGCCTTGCTCCTTCATTCTTATCTTTTGGAAATTATGTAATGTTATGCTGCTGAATTGAATTCAGAGCTGCTTTGAGATCCCTCCTAGCACCCTTACTTCGCCATTCTTCGGGCTTGAAACCATAGCTTCCTAGATGGCTACTGAAGACCGTTCTTCACTCAGGAGTGCGGATAGAGCTCAATTCTGATTTTATAAACAGATTGCTGCTGTATAGTCTGTTTATTTCTGCTGATGATCCTCATGGTGGAAGCATACTTCTGTTGATAGCTTCACCAACGATTTTTATTTGGTTCTAGGTACTCGCCCATGCTATTTCTCTGTGTAGGGCGCCCAGTTTTGCAAAGTTTCAGATTTTATTGTTGAGTCTTTGAATTTCTAGAAGAGGTCGACCTCCTCTTGGGCTGTACCATCTTCATTGTTTCTGCATTGGGTTTTGTGCCACTGACTGGTGCAGATTTTGAAGGTGTCTTTCTCCTGTAATTGGGACACCTAGCTCACAAGATTCATCTGCTTTCAGTTTCTCGTCATTCGGACTCTGTTTAGTGAAGTTATGAGTAAATTGGTGAATCTCTCATACTGCTGATCTAATTTTCTGTACTTTCTGTTTCTTATCAGATCTAGAATACTATTGATTTTGAGCCTAACTTTTATATCATTTCATGTTATATCAGTTAGAGAACATGTCTCTAACATTTTGATGTATTAGTTTCAAAAAAACTGAATTATTGTGCAACTGATTATCTATTTTGTAAAGCTGGTTTAGTAGTACTAATAGCTGTCATTTAATTTTTGTACTTTATGTTTGTAATTACTCCCACTGAAGAAGTGGTTGAGTTTATATTTTACTTTCAGCACTTTGTTTAAATTCCCCCCCACTAAATAAGTGGCAGAGAGGATTCATGGCTGGCTTGCCGCCTTAAAAATTGTA
This sequence comes from Sequoia sempervirens, assembly GCA_007258455.2. Classification (NCBI taxonomy): domain Eukaryota; kingdom Viridiplantae; phylum Streptophyta; class Pinopsida; order Cupressales; family Cupressaceae; genus Sequoia; species Sequoia sempervirens. The sequence continues at coordinate 16,931 of VDFB02321062.1, forward strand.
ATAACTTTGCTTCCGCTGAATAAGTGGTAGAGCTTTATGGTCGGTTATCCGCCTACTCTTTGTATTTCCATCATTTACTTTCATACATGGTCGGCTAGCCGCCTAGCAACTTTGTATTTCATTTCCAATTTGCTAACTACCCTTGGCACCGTATGCTCTCACCTTGCCCACATTGGGATCTTGGTGATCAAAAGGTGAAGGGTTACTATTCTTGCTAGTTATCATTTGGAGCTAATGCTAATCAATGGTGTGTTGTGCTGATAATTTCGGGAAAAATTAAGGGGGGAATATTACATCTGCTTTGCTAGTCATTTTGGCCAAGTGCACCTCATACTCCTTGCACGCCAAGAATAGTGTCTTGTATGTCGTCTCCATTTCAAAGAGCTGTGCCACCAGCTTATCATCTTTCCCATGGAAGGTTAGCCTCTTGGGGAACCAAGTTGCCATCATCTCCAGTGTCTGTGTGGCTAGCCAATCACCTATAAATATACGATTGAACTCTTTACCACTCTTCGAGTTCATGAACTGTATGATCCACTGTGCCTCGTGCTCTGCTATGCGAGAGTAGTTTTGATGTAATGTTTTTGCAATATTTGACACCTCCTTTATTACAAGCACGATAGGCTCCAAGTTGTGGATGTATCTATCAATTGTGCCTACTGGATCATCTCGGTCTGGCTTGGGGATTATCACAACAATCCCCTCCGACAAGGCTGTATTAGTATCACTGGACTCCCCATCGATATCGAGTGCAGGTATAGCTGGCTTTGGTGTAGCATGAGGTTCCTCATTTGACACAATGTGTATCACCTACTGTGCCATCTCTCCCCCCTCCACTATTGGCTGCTCGGCGACTGGCATGGCTGCCACTGGCTGTGTGCTCTCCGCTACTCCTGTCGGCTGAGTGCTCTCAGCTGGTACAACCTCTCTCTCTACCTCCATCTCCATCAGACTAGGCAAGCGTATGGGAGAAATGTTTTCCTCCCGGAAAGGAGTTCCCATTTTCTGCAACCAGCCGTCTACATGTAGTGTCCCTCTTGGTGATGTCATGGCATCGGTCTCGCCCATCATGCTATCCAGTGCCATGTCCTCAGCTACTCCTCCCTCGGCACACCTTCTTTGGGCAACTCTTGTTGTTCTACTGTTGGTGTGCCCTTAACTGCTCCACCCTCAGAAAATTCCTCCTCTAACTCCTACTCGACTGGTGTCATCACCCGGTGGTTGATGCCTAATAGTGAGGTGCTGACAACAGATGAGGAAAGCGCTAACTGTTCATAGTCCTCGTTGCTTGCTTGCTTCCTCTTCCTCCTTACCGTCTTTGGTTCCTCTACTATACCTCCAGTGTCCAAAGTTGTCCACCTAAAAACGGTCGGTCAAGAACGGTCATAGTCACTTGCTGGCTGCAGTCTCCCTAACTTGCCCTCTGACACCTGATTGTAGACTACATCCAAAAATAGGGCTATGAGATGTTGGGTCATGTAGAATGCCTTATGCTTGCATTCTAAAAATTCCCTAATCCTCTCCGACAGGTATAGTGCCCAATTGTACACCCGCCCTACACTGAGTCCAAACATATAGTCAACCATCTAGGTTGCTATATCAGAGGCTCGGCTGGTGCCTGTTAATTTGCACTTTATGAGGTCCATGATACACTTCCAGTCGGCATTCACAAGCATATGTTTCCTCAACCCCTGAGCTCCTGAGTTCCAAATTGTTTCCCATTCTTTTGCAATTATATTGGGCCTGCAAATATGTTTAATGATCATTTATTTTTTCCGCACTGTCATTTTTGTTGTGGGTTTGGCAACCACCTGCCTAGACGTCGGTATGCTAAAAACTCGCCTGAAGTTGGTTGGGTAGAAAGCAACTGTAAATGGAAAACCCTCATACTCGATTGTGCTTTGGTGAACATGCTGGTTGTAGTTCGCTATAATGTCCTTCAGATAATTTTCGAAATCCTTGGCATTAAAAAAAGGGCATTAAGCTACCTTGTCAACTTGTGCCAGTGTAAGTGCTTGCTTGATGGGATAGTTTGGTGCGATCTCCTGCCACCATGTTTTGCACTTCGTGCCTGTAAGACTCTCCCAAGTCAGCGAATCTGTTGTCACGTTGTCTACTTTTCCTTTATCCGCCTTGCCTCCAACAACCTTGGCTTTGATTATTATCTTCTTCCCTTTTGCACTCGTGTTGGTATCCATTTTCCTCCACCTGTGAAAATGACAATGCTTTGACTTGAAAATGATTTTTTTTGAAATTGAAACCCTCCAATTCTTGCAATTGATATATGGTACAACCTTTGTCGTTTCCTAGAATTGGCATGCTTTTATAACTGATTTTGGCATTTGGGGGCTCCAGTCGCACTCTTGTACGACACTCTTTTTCTTACTGTGACATGATTCGATGGATGGTACGGATTTGAATTCTTTATAATGTTGATGCCTTACTTGGTCAAGGTCGATGCTTGGTACGACTTGCCTTTTTTATGCTTCAATGAATGGTATGGCTTTTCCTTGTTTGCTCCACTTGATAGATAGTACGACACTCTCCTGAATGTTTAGTACGACTTCCCCTTCTCTGGTTCGTACGACCTTTTCTTGGTTGCCGCCTTGTACGGCCAAGTGAGTTTCTTGTACAGCGAAATCTTCTTGATTGCGATCCTCCCTTTCACCACGTACGAACTTTTTGCTCTTGCTAGGTCGTACGGCCTTTAGGTGATATTTCTGTACGGTCTCCTTCAAGTTGTTCCTCAGTACGGCCTTTTGGAAACTTTTGTTTTGCAACCGTAGGACCTTTTTGATTTGGAAGACTCATACATTCTTTACTCCATGGACTTATACGGCTCCTTGCTTATGGTGTATGGATTTCCCTTTCCCACTTCGTACGGCAGATGATTTGAACTGTACGAACATTTCACCTTGTAATTGTACTACCCTTGTGTTCTCACGAAATCATACGGACTTGTTTGCAATTCTGGCGAGTGTCTTCTCTTCTCATATGGACTTTCCTCTTTGGCATGTGCTAATGGTTTGGGAGGGGTTTCGTACGACTTTTGTACTGCAGACGTTTTCTATTTTTATTTTCTTCACATTAAGCGTTCCCTCTAATTTTTTAATTCCGCCTTCATTTCTTTTATTTATCCACTTTTTCCATTTTTCCATTTTTTCTATCTTTTCCCACTTCACGACTTTTGTAATACTCAATTTTTTTCTTTTCTTTTCAATTTTTATCTCTTTTATTATTTTTCCCACTTTCTATCTCCTCTCTCTTTATTTTTCATTTTTTCACTTTTCTCATCTTCTCTCTCCTCTCTCTCTACTTTTCTCTTCATTCCTTTGATTTCTTCGCGTTTCCTTACCTGAAGTTCTAAAGCATAGTGCCACTTGCATGTGTATGGGGGCCTCTTGTAGCATTCTTCTTCGCAACAGGTCCCCATATACTTTACATCAAACCACTTATCAAGTAGAGGAGCAAAACCGATACCTTTAAAGTTGTTGTCGACATATCTTCCTCTGTACTATTGGTACCACATTACATCCTCTCCTTTCACTGTTGATGGCTCGACTAGGTTTGGTATCACTCTCCACAGTCCATCCGTCATTGCGACCCTCATCACCTTCGACACCTTCCTTCTGTCCGTTCTCATTTGTTTCAACAAGTCTTTCGTGTATCCATCAACGTGTGACACGAACATGTCTTTCATCATTATTACGGTCTTCAAGCATGGGCCAATCTTTTTGGCATACACGTTCCACTGCTCATCACTCCACCATTCTTCGTCCTCTTCGTCAGTGTCACTTGGTTGCCGCTCCCTTCATTCCTTCGCCACTTGCTCTTCTTTCTCTTTTTGAGCATCCACATCCAATTCCTTGGCGAGGTACCCTCTATTTATACCCTCGTACGGGGCCTGGTAACTCCAGTGTCCCCCTATCCGTCGCCACAGGGCGGGTGTTCCGAACACTATATTTGTTAGATGCTTCTGCACCCGGGGAACTGCGAAGCCTTCAACTTTCTTCTCTGGCAATCTTTCTTAATTAATCTTATCTCTACCTGATGCGGCCCAGTCTTCTTCGGCAACGTATCCACTACCTCCTAGGCCCTAGTCTTGTTCCTTATTGGCTTCATCCTCCTGTACTGACCAATCTTCTCTAGTTGCATATCCCAACATATTTATTTGCACAGGTTCCTTTTTTTACAAATTTTCAACTTCAACTCGTTCACGGGATCCTTCAGCATAGTGTCGTTTGGTCTTTGCTAATTTTACTGCTCTGTTGTCTCCAATTTCATGGATCCAAAATGGTCCCAACCACATGATTTTAAACTTACCCGGCTTGAGTTTGTTACGATCGTTGTATTTCAACACTAACTACCCTGACTGGAAGTTTGCTCGCCGGAGATGTTTGTCGTGCCAAAACTTCCGCCGGTTCTGATGCACCTCTGTCGCCCATTGAGCCAACACTTGTCGTTCATCCAATTTGTTCAATCGGAATAAGCTCTCCTTCAAACTCTCTGTATCACCTAATCTATTTTCCACTGCAATCCTTAAGCTCGACACTAGGTACTCCACCGGTACCACAGCTTCTTGCCCGTACATCAGTTGGAAGGGTGTATGGCCAGTTGTTACTTTGTAGGTCGTAAGGTACGCCAACAATACGACTGATAGTCATTCTTCCAATTCTGCCTCCTCAATGCCACAACATTTGTGGATGACTGATACAAGTATTTTGTTAGTTGACTCCACCTGACCGTTCGTTCTTGGATAGTACGGGTTGGAAAGATTGTGTAGGATCTTAAACTCCGTTCTCATCAGTTGTATGACGTGATTCACGAAGTGACCTCCCTGATCACTCATAATCTTAATAGGTATCCCATACCTTGTGACAATTTGCTCGTACATGAACCTAGCCGTACTGACTGCAGTGTTGTCTGGTAGTGCTCGGGCCTCCACCCATTTCGTTAAGTACTTCGTGGCGACGACAATGTATCGATATTAGTGTACTTAGCTAAGCTTTAGTGGCCTGATGAAGTCTAGCCCCTGCCATTCAAAAATCTGTTGAGGATGCGACGAAAAGAGCGGCATGAAGTCTCTCTTTAGTGGTTTACCAACCCTCTGGTAGGTGTCGCATCCTACCACCCACTCCCATGCGTCAGTGTGTATCGTCGGCCACTAGAGACCTGCCAATAAAACTTTTCTTGTTGTGGCATCCGGACCCATGTGTCCTCTAGCTAGTCTTCGTGCGCTTCCTTTAGTACTCCTGGGATTTCTTCCTCCATAACACACCGTCGGAGTACTTGATTAGATCCCATCTTATACAGCAACCCGTTGATGAGTTGGAATATTTTGCTCTTCAACACCAGTTTACGATGTTCTACCGGTGGTATGTCCTTCGAGAATGGTGAGGTGGATAAGTATTCCCCAATCTTTTCGTACCATGGGGGTAGAGCTGCTATTTGGAATAACTGTGCATCTGGAAAGTCTTCATTTACCCCATCTAGTGGTTTTCCAGACCGTACTTTTGACAGTTGGTCAGCGATGACATGACTCTTCCCTGATCGTACGATGATGGTGAATGTGAATTCCTGTAGTAGTAACCATCTGCTTACCCTTCCTTGAATGATTGGTTTGTTCACCAGGTACATCAATGCCTGATAATCCACATCAAACATGAAAGGAGTTGCCAATAGATAGTGCCTGAACTTATGTACGACATACACCATTCCCAAAGCTTCCCTCTCTGTCATACTGTAATTTTTCTCCGCTCTGGACAATAGCCGATTGGTGAAGTACACCGGATGGTCCAATCCTTGAACGCCCACTTGTGCCAGTGTTGCTCCGATAGCAAAGTTTGAAGTATCCACATGCACATGAAATTCCTTGTCCCAATCCGAGTACGCCAAGATCAGGGAACTAATCAGTCGTGCCTTCAATTCTTGGAATGCCGCTTCTTGTGCTTCCGTCCATTCAAATGGTTGCCCCTTCCTTGTAAGTATGTCCAACGAGTAGGAGATTTGGGCAAAATTCTTTATCAATCTTCTGTAATATCCTACATGACCGAGGAATGATTTCACTCTCGTGACATTCTGTGGAATTTCCATGTGCACAACCACTCGATTTTGTCCGAATCGGTCTTCAATCCTGCCTTGCAGACAATGTGTTTGAGTAGTTTTCCTTGAGTAACATGAACCGATACTTCTTGGGGTTGAGTGCCAACTGGGCTGCTTTGCATCGTTCCATACATTCCTGAAGGACCTTCAAGTGTGTTTGCTCATTGCTGAAGATGGACCAATCGTCAAGGAACGCCTTGAAATTCCCCATGGACATCTTGTCAAATATATGTAGTATGATCCGTTGGAAGGTTGTCGGAGTGTTGCACAGACCGAACGACATCCTATTGTACGCATACACTCCATTCTCCACAACAAAGGTTGTCTTAAGTTTGTCCTCCTTGGCTATGCTTATTTGGTTATATCCTGAAAACACGTCGAGGAATGAATACATCTCGTGCCTAGCCACTTCCTTCAAGATTGAATTAGTGAATAGGATTGAAAATGGATCCTTTATCGTCACTGCATTGAGGCTTTGGAAGTCCACGTGTATTCTGATCTGTTTTGACTCCTTCAGAGATATCACTATTGGTGACACCCAGTCACTCACTTCGACCATAAATATAATTCCAACCTCTAGCATTTTTTCAATTTCCTGTTGCACTTTCGCAGCATAATTTTTGTTCATCTAGTATGGTCTTTTCTGTACGGGCTGTGCTCCGGGTATAAGTGGAATTTGGTGTATGCACAACTTTCGAGGTACACCCTTTAGGTCCTTGTACGTCCATGCAAAGGCGTCCTTGTACTCCATGAAGATTTTAAAGGTGGTTGTTTTCAGTACAAGGTTCAAGTCGTCTCCCACTAAGATCGTACCCGGATTACCTTCTTCCCCCAAGTTGACCTGTATATTTGGTTCCTCGTACTTGATGACTTTATCTCCTTCGAAGTGGTGTGTTGGTGTGTCGTCCACTCTGGCCACTCCTTATTTATATACTCTGTACTCTGGAGGGAACAGTTGGCTTGTTGATGCTTCGTCCTTCCTCATCCCTTCCTCTTTGACTTGTAGCATATTGCAATCTTGTTGAAAAACTTCATAATCCTACATTTGCCAATGGAATAGTCCGCTCAAGGAATTTGTTTCATCTTCTGAGCACTCCTAGAGGTCTAGGATTCCTTCGTCATTCGGCTCTATCATTCCTCCTCCCTCCATTCCATCTCCTTTCTCCGATGCAGAGTTTGATGCCAATTCTTCGCTCACCGTTTGATTTCTCAGGTCGATCACATACTTCCTTCCGTTGCTTTTTATGGACAGCGTGTTTCTTTTCCAATTGTGATTTTCCCTGGCTACCACTAACCATCCTTGTCCCAACAATGCATCGTACGCCTTCCTCTGTAATGGAATGACTACAAAGTTCAATAGGAATGGCTATGTTCCGATCACCACCTTTTGCACCATCAGCGTTCCCAACGGTTTGATGCCATGTTGATCGACATAGATGCGTTGGAATGTCGGTGGCCAGAGTGTTGGCTTCCCGAAACTCTTCCATGTGTCTTCCGGTAGTACATTGACTCCCTATCCTCTGTCGATGATAGTATTTGTCAAAATATTTCCTCTGATCTCCATCTGAACAACCGCTAGCATCTTCCCTATGTTTGCTATCAGTAGTACAGGGTCAATGGTTTGTTCATCGTACGGTGGCGGTTCTAGTACCAATTCTTGCCTTCCATCCTCCGATCGCGGATGCTTGCCATCCTCGATGACGTTTGTCATTGCCAGTCCCAACTACGACAGAGTCTGGAGAAGGTCAGTTACTTTCACCATTATAGTGGTTTGCAATACCTGTCGTACATTGTTAGCTTCCGCCTTTGACAGCGAAGAGGTTCCTGATTTCTCTAGATGTGTTTTGTTTTCCTTTGTCATCGCCAGTTCCACTTCGGCTTTTGCTTCTTTCATCCTTTGTTTTTCCATACGTGTATCTGGGTAGGTTGCCTTCTTGGCTTGCACTCTGGTGATCGCCAGTACCTCTTGTTCTTCTACTTCTAGCATATGGATACCCTTCTACTTGGGGCATTCATTGTCTTCATGGTTGCCTGGTCCACACCACTTACACAATCTTCCTCCCGAACCTTGACCGTTCTAGCAGTCCCTAGCGAAGTGGCCCCATTCGCTGCACTTCCGACATTTGATCATGGGCCTTCCTTTGCCATCGTACTGTATCTTGCTTTGCGGGGTACTATTGTTGCTCCTTTGGTTATTTCGGTACCCTCCAGGGGACACATTGGAAGTGTTCTGGGATTTTGATGGTGTGTTCGACGGTGTCGATGGTTCACCCTAAGCAAAGAGTACTTGTGCACGTTTGACTTTTACGTTGTATGGGCATTCCTTCACGGAATGTCCCATCACTTGGCAGATATCGCAGAATAACTTCTTCTGACAGTTCGCCTTCGTGTGACCTTCCCCATTGCAGTCCGTACACCACAGTTCCCTCGCCTCCTTCGTGCTCTCCTTATCAGCCTTTAATTCTTTCATCATCCTTAGCACATCCTTTTGGAGTGCTTGCACTATTTTTGACTCTCCATCGCTATTGTCCATACTCTCCTCGTTGTCTGTCTTCCTTTTCCCTCGGGATTTTTTATTTTTTCTCTCTATATCCATTGCCCAATTGTACGCTTCTGCGTACGACGACGGAGGTACGACTTTCATTTTCTTTCTTAATGACGGAAGCAAGTCCTCGATGAACCACCTTTTCTTTAGCTCGTCAACTGACTGTGCCTCTAGTTTCCCCAACAAATCTTTAAGTCTCCGATTATAGGTATGCACACTCTCGTGCTTCGCCTGCTTCGTATTGTAAATTTCCGCTACAATCTCACTATCATCCCTCAAAAGTTTGAACTCATCTTGGGATGCCTTCTTGAGTAATCTCCATGATGCCCTATGTACTTGGTCCAATTTTGTGTACCAGTCGATGGGATTGTCTCTCAACGTTGTTGGAAATGCTCTCAACCAATAATCCAGATCATCCTGTCCGTTGGCTACCCAAATTGTTTCACATGTTTTACAATGGCGTACTGGATCTTCTAACCCATTCCTCGTAAATTTCGGCAGCTTCAGCCATTCGGCTGGTAGAGTCACCATCCTACCCCGATACCTTCCCTGTGTATTGGACCTGACTAGACAGGTTTTCCCGCTACGTTTTGGTGTGTCACTTGCACTCTTGGCCACGTACGAGTCTCTCCCACGTCTTCCGTTAGCTTCGTCGACACCTTGAGTCTCCTGCGGTTCACTTCGGTATTCCCTCTGCCCTGGGGTCTTAGGTTTAGATCTTCCAGTCCTTAGCCCTTCGTTGTCGTCCGATATCGACAACTCTCGAATGCGTCGGATGCTGCTGTCGAGTTCTTCACTTAATTCATTTTCATTTTCACTAATTTTGTATCTTTCTACGTACGGAGTGCTAAAGGGTCCTTCGTCCCTTCCCCAAACAAAATTTTGATGTGCTCTTCTGATAGATTGGTCTATTTCCTCAATATTTTCATGTGCTCTTCTAATACTTTGGTTTATTTCAGTTAGGTCCTCATTAAATTCTTTATCAATTTGTCTTAGTCTTCGTCATCGGTTTTCTTGCTCCTATAGCCTAAGTGATCGCCGAACCTTCTCTTGAGTTTTGTGCCCGATTGGTACTCAGTTCTTGTCTTTGTTAGGCTATACGGGCATTAAAGGTTTTCACGCGATCATTGGTTGTCGGGAGTACGTCTCTGGCTAGTGTCTCATTCCTCCTCTTCCCATTTGGTTCGTTCTTCGTACCGCTACAATATTTGTTTCTTTCGACTTTCCTGATCGCTCTTTGCCTGAAGGTCCTGTAGGATGATGAAATGGCAGGCCAATAGTCTTGGCAAACGGTTGAGGAGATGATTGACCTCGTCGTTTACTTGCAATCTATCCTAGATGATCGCCTGAGGGATCTCTCCCTTGAGAGCTTCCCTTCGTACATGGTCTCTTAGTGATATATCCCACAAATTCACCAAATCTTGTGTGAAAGATCCCTTACCAATTCTACCCTGAATTTTTCAGTTTTGCCCTCTTGCCATAATGTCAAACAGTTGTCTTGCATGGTCTGATTTGGTTTTGCTAATTGTGTGTTTGACTTTCATTGCTTGTTTTTCATTGCAAAATCATAGAAGAAAGCATAGAAATGAAAGAGAACTATTGCATAAGTGAAAGACAACAATTGCAACTCAATAGAATCCCTTTTTTTCAACTATATCAGACCTGATTACAAGTTTCAGAGGTTTGATATACATTATATCAGTTTGTAACAACAGTCTAAAACACTTATATAATGCAATATTTGACTACCCAAAATGATAAACACATACCTAGATGTATAGCTCTAATTATAGCTTGATTATTGAAGTCAAATTATGAATCACCTCGCTGTTACAACTTCAAATGGTATGGCTGAGTATGATGACGAAATAAGTGTTGTAGAGGATCACCAATAGGCTAGAAATAATTATAAAAATTAGGAACATCAACCTTTTACCAAACCCTAGGTGCCTCCCAAAATACCCAACAAGCAGCCTTGATCAAAACTCCACGAATAAGGTACCAAATCGAAGATAAATTGTTGTTGTGGAAGAATATGCAATAAAATCAAATACCCATGTGCCTTAGCTGCCATAAACTATCAAAATCTGCAATTATTTTTTGATAACTCCCTGTTGCAATCAATTCTAAATGCAGATTAACATGTAATGAAGTCCAATGATGCCAAAATGGAAACCCAAAGTAGATTTCCCTTTTCTGTGAACTGGGTTTTCATCCAATTCACTATCCTCCAAGGGATTTCGTCCTCAGAAAACCTGTATGCTGTTGAAACCCTCTTCCAAGAGCTCAAACCTACAATGGCTTTTGTCAAAATGAGAATAGAATGCCCAAAAATGAGCCCAACAAATTGCTTTATAACCTTTCAAGAACTTTTTTATAAAAATCAATAAAAATAATCCTCCTTGAAGGTCTTTCCTTATCAAAAGAAAGGGCCACTTTTTAAAAACTTTGAATTACTAGGATGGGGGCACTTTTCACTATTCCCTTTATAATTTTTTGTTACTATTCACTTTTTACTATTCCATTAAAGCAAACTTTAATATTTCCAATTTATTCCTGGATTTATCAAATGAACTTCAAACTGAAAGGCTCGTAAAGCTCCCAGCTAAGCTCCACAGCCCTCGGCTGGGTCCCCTAACCTTTTTGCCGACCTACGGGAACCCTAACAGTAGGCCAACCGCTGCTATAGTCTGAGCTGCCTATGAAAGGGACATTACAATCCTCCCTTCCTGGGATTGCTTATCCTCAAGGAATCGCCATACAACCTGCTGCTCCACTTTGATTGAAATGCTAATATACCATAGTCTGTGAAACAACATAATGAAATCCATGTGAAAAGATGCACCCAACCAATCAATACCAAGATCCCAAACCAATCTATCCAACCTACTATAACTGAAATCTCTCACGAATTCACCAGGAAACATCCATCCATTATGGTAGGCCAATAAGAAGATGTGAAGTTGAACTCTCATATGCATATAAACCAATCCATAAGACCACCAAACGCTGCTGTGATAACTCAAACCAGCATTAAGATCGATGTCAATGGTGTTATCATACCCATGTATAAGCAACGAATTCACCTCATAAGCAATGTCCATCAAGAAGATATGTCTCCACACACTCCCATGCAACTCAATAGCTGTTATAGACCATGCTAAATCTGAAAGTGTCATGGAGTTCCAAGTAGGACAGCTACTAACCCATGACGAATCAATGAAGATGAAGTCACCAATCAACAAATAGAAAGCTGCCATATCATAATAAATTAGTGACATAACCAAAGATGAGTTATGGATGCCTTTAACACCCATCAAAGACAACTCTTGAGTGGCTGGTCCACTATGGGTGTCAAGAACAAAATCATCAACTCCATGGAGGAAATGATCAACAACTGAAAATTCTGAATTATCCTCATCTATCCATGTGTCAAAACATGTAGGCATTCTCCTATCCTGTTCCATCATGCTTGAAGTTTCCACTAAACCATCCAAATGATATGTCTCATCAATCTCATCATTACAAACATGTGAACAACATAAAATTTCTGATTCATATAAATTCACTCTATCATTGTGTTTGGCTGTCATAAGAGGCTTGTTCATGACACGTTCAACCTCATTAACATTATTCTTTCGAGAGAGAGATCTAAGATAAGCCTCCCTTTGTTGTTTTGTCTGATCTAAGTGGTGAACTTGTTCTTTGACTTGTTGAAGACGCTGTCTTTCATGGGCAGCCACTAGCTTAGCCTCCTTGGCCCTTTGTGACCATATATCACACCAAATTTGTCTCCTTTCCACATCCTCCCAAGTCTGATAAACAAAATCAGAATTCTTATGACTTGAATTCAGTACACAAAATCCATTTATAACACCCAATTTTTGAGCACCATCCATAGAAAACTCTATGCTACTATCATCCTTATGTGAACTTGTTACCACATGATAGAGTGAAGGAATATGAAGTTGTTATAAAAATCAGAATACTTGTCATATTCTTGTGCTATGTCTTCAAGCTTCACAAGTGCATCTCCATTGAAAATTCCAAGCCCAACACTTACACTTTATGTACCAACACTTGTAGACTCATTTTCATAAGTTTTTCCATGTGTAAGAGTAGCAATCTCATGAGAATGAGGAACAATATCGCTATCCCAAATCAGACCTTTGGAATCCTCTTTTATGCTTACATTGTAGTCATCAAACACCATCAAGTCTTGATTTGTCTCATCTTCTTCCCAAGTGATTAGCGGTGGAAGTGGCTCAAAGAAGTCTTCATCACTAAATGTCACTAGGCTGCAAGGTACATGATTGTATGATTCTTCAATCCTTTCCTCAACTTCTTCAACTCCTACACCATTTGCCTTGTCATCTTGTACCCTAGGAGTAGCTGTTGTAAAGGACTGATTTTCTAAATTATGAAAGGAGTGATTATGCCCACTCAAAAGTAGACAAAGATCAACAATCTCTCTATCTTGATCTTTCACCATTTGGACAGCCATGTCTCTATCTCTAACCATTTGTAAATAGTCTTCTTTTATCAACTCCAAAGCCTCTTTGAAAGAGTGCAAATGTGTATGAGGAATACCATGCCCAATGCATGCATCTTGTGTACCAATCAAAGTGGAATCAATATCACTTGTTCCCCAATGACTAGCAGCTACAATATTGAAATATGCCCCTTAGTTTTTTCTCAATATTTTCACAACACAAACTAGCACTACGCCAATGGTTAGTGTTAGTTTCCAAAAGATAATCAGACTGAATGTAACCTTCACCAAGAATGTTCACCAAGATCCTTTGAAAGGCGAGATGATAGCATATGGCGATGGGATCGTTAGCCATTAAACAGAATTGAAGAACAATGCTGAAATGAAATAGGCGGTGATCCGACCATGAAACATCCACACTACCACTTGTTCAGTGGGGGGAAGATATTGTAATAAAAGCAATTCATCTGCTTTGCAGCAGGCATCCACTTATTCAGTGGGTAAAATATGAAATTACAATGTTTATTCCTACACATTGGCGGTAAACCATCCAGGGGTTACAATGTTTGAATTAAACACAAGTAAATGCTGAAATAGGAATGACTGGAACAGTACTACTATTACCGGCATTTACAATGAGCTTATTGCAATGAATATACAATAGAAATCTGCTCTAAACTTCTGCAAGAGTTATACTATACTTTTGATTTCAAATATGAGTTGGAACATCAAAGAAATTGAGCATAGAACAAAAATATAAAGGTCTGATATGAAATACCAGCAAATTGAAAGTACAGACCAGCAAGCTGAACCAACACCAAAAGCTTATTTCTCCCTTGAAACACCTTCAATGCTCTTCAAAACTGAAACAATACTTTCTAAAGGCAAGGCGACCAGCAAGCAAGAATCTTTCAATGCAAAACAACCTCCTACTAGAAAGCACGAATTCCAATGCAAGTCTAGAGGAAAAGGTACGGCCCTATAAGGAGGGCGACCTCTATTAAAAATCCCTTTCTCCAAGATAAAATCTGAAATTGCTACAAGAAGGGGCGCCAATAGCATTGAAATGGGATGGGTAAATACCCACAATTGAAATAAAATCACACAATGAGTTACAATAAAAAAACGTCCTTCAGCCATGACTGAACAAGCAAGCTAAAAACTGAAAATAACATCAAAATTCTCCAACAATGAAGCTCAATATGCACTTCTGAATGAAGCACACTCCCAAAAGACCATCTAATGAAGCACACTCCCAAAAGACCATCTAGGGAACCATAGTTTCAGGCCCAAAGAATGGTGAAAATACTAAGCTCCCCCTTAGCCGGGTTCTAAAATCAATTCAACAACATAACTTTTCAATATTTTCCAAAGATCCCATGTGAGTGAGCAAATGCCTTCTTTAATAAGTTCTGAGGTGACTCTTCAACTTCCACCTTTTCCCTCAAAAAGGGACACCCATTTTCCTTTTGCAATATTTTAATTTTTAAAACATTAAATTCACCTTTCCTCTCTAGGCGTCCACATCTCCTTGGCAAATATTAAACATTTAAATGTTTAATTTGTTTAATACCTTCAAAAGTGGCGTCCAATCTCAAAACATTTTCAACCTTAGAATTATTTAATGTTATCTCCTCATGTGGCGTGCACCCTCAAGGGCCCCATTTTAAAACATCACTAAGTCATTGTGCTAGGCCAAGGGGTCAAATTCAAAATATAAAATTAATAATTCTAAATAATTCAATTCCTCAAAATTGTGCCTCAGAAAGCCAAATTTAGGAATACTTAACTGCTTTGCTCAAAGTAGAAAGCTTACTATGTTGCTGCCAACCGGTGTACTGCTAAAAATAGAACTTACTAAAAATAGTAAATTTTGAAAGTTGTTCAATTCACTTTGCATGTTATATCATTGCGAAGCTCTTTGAAAACCCAGAAAGAATCCGCATCCAAATCTCGAAACTCCAATGTACTGGCTAAAAATAGCAAATTCCAGAAAAGGTTGTCAGATGGAAATGCATGTCACACCATTCTAAAGTTCTCAAAAAACCCAGAAAACTCCACCAGACATGCATCAGAAACTCTAACATGCAAGCCTTCAAATATGCTTCAGAATCCCTATAAAATAGGAAACCCTAATTTTACCTTTGATGGGCCTACGAGCTTCCTCAAATAGGCTATCAGTCACCGAAGAGCGTATGGCTAAAATGGGGACATTACAAATATCACGAGAAAGTGACGATATACCACTACTGTTTAAAATAAAAAAACTAGGACTAAATCTTTCTCTTTTATCCATGCTTCTCAAGTCATCCATGTTAGAGCAAATGAACATACTCTTAGTTGTCCCCACCTTTGTCTCATTCTTTAGTGTCTTAAACACAATATGTTTACCCATGTGAGTAAACTCTAACACCATCTTGTTGAAGTCTTGGACAAACCTTCCAAGAGATTTCAACCATTGAATACCCAACACCACTTCATTCTTCTTAATGTTGATAATATCTACTACAAACTCAGGATTAAAGAAATCCTGCTTCTCATCATGTATGGACGTATGTTACGAGTTTCTTTGGACTGATTTATTGCTGTTGTTCTAAAGTAAACAAATTCAGTCCTCTTGGAAGAAACAACATCAAAATAGCCATGCTTAACCAATGCATCATGTACACTATCTTTGGGAAGCTCATTGTCAATAATTACTCCATGAATAGGAGTTGTAAGTTCATGTAGATGAAAAAGTATAACGCTGCTGTCCCAAACTAGAGATTCAGGACTGATTGTACCTTTTCTTTTATTACTCTAGAACTCTTTAATGCAAATGCACACCTGAATACACTTGGCAGCTCAATTTTGTAGCATGTCAAGTTTTGAAGCTCTGACATCCTTATACTCAATCAAAGTATCAACATCATAAGGGTGAGGAATCAACATACCAATTGATTCATGTTCTTCTCCCACAGTTGTTATGAATTCAGATTGTTGGCAAGTAGAAGTTCCCACCATCACCTCATGCTTATCTACCCGTTCATGAATGTCTACCATGCTACACTGCTTTCCACAACCATCTAGCTTGGATTCATGCTCATGTGATGTCGAAATATTGTGGTCCCAGTTTCTAATCCTTACCATTACCTCTATAGTTGATATGTTGTCCTTTACCAGCAAACTCCAAGGTGTGGTATGCGAGATAAACCAAAAATTATCAAAATGCAAGATCTTTCTAGTAAGAAATCTCCTAGTCTCCCTAATCAATTCTCTAAAACAAAATGCTTCATATGCTCTTAGCAATTGTCCTTCCAATGTAGATGATGCATGACTAACCATAATGTAACCAATAATGTTCCATTCCACACGAATGGATATAACACTTGTGGCTGATCCATTAAGTGTGTAACCAATATTCATCAACTGAACTCCAAATTGAAAGGCTCATAAAGCTCCCAACTAAGCTCCACAACCCTCAGTTGGGTCCCCTAACCTTTCTGCTGACCTACGGGAACCCTAATAGTAGGCCAACCACTGCTATAATCTGAGTTGCCTAAGGAAGGGACAATACATGTGTCAACTCGTCTTCCCTTTCTTCATTAGTCTCTACAGGCTCTTCCACCAGTCGATCCATTATGTTGCCATCTTACTGATGAGTGATTCCCTGGTACGCTTAGGCAATGATGCCAAATGTTTACTCGTCAAGTGCTACTTGTATTACAGAGTAAACTAGATTGCGGAATAACATTGAAAGTATAGAAATCATTTACAAAACAATTGCACAAAAAGGTGTTTCAGATTATTATTCATATGGTTGCAGTATTATAATTCATCACATCTGTGCTAGTCCCCGATTACAACACATTCGGCACTATAAATAGTTAGCCGACGTCGGTTGAGGATACCAACCGTCGGCAACTACCCGAGTACTAACTAATGACGAGGACTAATTCCCGACAAAACATTATTCTTTTATTTGATTTATTCTATTTGCTAATTAAGCTAATTAAGCTAATTACACTTCCAGATTCATCCTTTTGTTGGGTGCACACTTATGAATAATACTCATTAGTACTCAAATGCGCCTCACTACACTACATGCGTGCCTCATGTAGTAGAATATTTTGTTTGAAATTCGACTTCAAATTGTACAAGCATGCACCTCTAAATGGCATTCACTCGAGTCTTCATTTCCATACCTTGAAATGATTTTCACCCTTTGTTAGACGCAAGCCACAATTTTAGACACACACTTAACAATGGATATTTAAACTTTGAGCTTTTCCCTTTTTGGGTGTACATTTCTACTCTAGGTGTGCACTTGATCACCATACTTATAGCCAATGTTACCGGGTTCTTTGGTTTAGGCTCTCGTGCCCACTTCGGGAGTGTTTGGGTTTGGGAGTGGCCTAGGGAGTGCCCAGGCAGCCCTGGGTTCCCTATGGGTTCGCTGGGAGCGGATCCACAGAGAACTCGGGGCTGCCTAGGTGCTCCCAAATGCTCCCACAAGTGCTAGGCGCCAAAAGTGAACATCAAAACATTAAAAAAACACCCTTAAAAAGTGCATTCGACCTAAAAAACGTATCAGTCCCTAAAAAAGTTTAATATATTTGAGTGGTGGATGCAGTCCCTGAATGGTATCTAGTGCAAGTAGCAGGCCCATCAAAGTCTCACTCATTTTTGTTTCTAGTTGCTTCATAGGAGTGTTTCTTACTATGGTTTCCTTTCTAGCCTCGTGAGGCCTTTGTTTCTCATTTCACTTCTCCAACCTCCTGCATAGTTACAAGCCTTGCACCGGATGCATTCTAAGAGTTATCTTTCCCTTACCAACCATTCCTCGCCTCATTTCATTTGAATCCAAATACTCATTCAATAACAACTCACCCATAGCATCTCTATCATGGTTTCTTGATATATTCCTTCTTCTCCTTTTGTCATCGTCATTCTTATTGTCACTCTCAATCTAATCTTAATGACAACTAATCAATGATTCTATGATGATTGATGATTGATGAAGCATCATACTATCAAATGTATTTACAATTCTGTAGATTTTAATTTTTTTGTATATATATATATGTATTATACAGCTTCCGTACCCAAGGAAAAAAAAATTGTCGTACCGGCATACCCATAACTGATCCCGTACCAAAACCGACAACTTAGCTTATAGCCATTTTTGACTTGGATGTTTCCTTCCCAATGGTGTTACCTTGATGAAAATTTGACCTTGAACTTAATTCTATCAAGTGCATATTGTTAGGCCTAGAAATAGAACGTAGAAAATATTGGCAAATGAAATACAAAAGAATTAGACAAGTAAAAAATGTTTGATGAAAGCTTGTTCCATTCAATCAAAATGTACATATCTAAAAATATGAAAAAAACAATTCAATTCAGCTTCTACATGATGGTTTAGCTTCTAGTGAAGCTAAGAAATACAAAATATAAAATATTATCCTACTACTCTTGAGATTATGTACATTATTGTTACATCCCCCCTAAATTTATAGGGGGGATGGTAAAATCACTATCTATGTTGCGCATTGGGCAGCTTGTTTGTAATCCTTATTTTTTCTTGATATCAAGCTCTAGTGTTCTGCAAAAGGTTTTTCCTAAGTGATTCCATTCTACAGTTTTTCATATCCTCTACTCAGAATTAAATCCATTTGGAGATACCATAGCCTATTTTTCATTTCCTAAAGGCTAAGGGATAAAATGAGGGAAATGACTAATAATAATATTTTATGTTGGGTTCAATAACTTTATTTAAAAAAGGGTAACTTAAATATTATTATCATTTTATTTTTAAAAAAGTATTTTTAAACACTTTGGAACGAAGTTTAGGAGGGAAAAGGATATCCAAATTGAGAGCCCAAAAGGAATTTATAGAAGGAGGGAAAATTGGTCAAATGCATCATCCATTGCCATTATTATCAATTAATTTTCTCAAAGATTGAGCACTTCAAGATGAACACCCTTGGTGTAGGACAACAGAAGTATGAAAAACCTCTTGGTTTTTATTGTTAGATTGGAGAATGAAAACCCTCTTGCCAACGTGAGGTGATTCCCTCTAGGGATCACATTTGTGCTGATTGTTGAGAATTTATTTTAATATTTCAGTGTCAAGAATCAAATCAATAAATATTTGCAAGCAAATCAATCTAATTTTTTTTTATCAGCTTCTATCAATAGAATTTTGGGCATTCTGTGCAGCCCTTTTATTTGCTGTAACTGGGTTTATTCTATAATGTACCCTAGTTCTCCCCCAAACTAAAATTCTTTGCAACTGCTAGTCTGATTTCTGTGTTTTGAAGTTTTCATAGTATTTACCAAGAAATGCATAAAATTGTAAAGCAAATGCAAAGAGAGCAATGCTGAAAACTAAAATATCAAATGATCAACTTTATTATTTATTGCTTTGAATTTACAATAAGATTGATCATACCCGAATATCAACTTCTGATCTGCAAATGATTATTCCCTGAAACCCTTGAAAAGACCTCTCAAATCTGCACAAACTTGACCTCTGGATGAAGCCAACAGTTAAGCATCTTTAGTTGATAGTTTCACAACCTTAGAATGCTGATACAATAAAGAAGCTACGCTCTTCAATGTCGATACGCTCTGGAAATGCAGAAACCCTTGGGCTCCCTTCTCCAAACGCCAAAGAGAAAACAAAAGACAAATATCAAATCCTGGATGATAGAAGCTTGGCTGACGCCCTTATTATACTTTTTCTCCAAGAGAAGGTCGACCCTTCTAGAAGCTTCCTTTTTAATCATTTTAAAATAATATTTTGTTTGCACTTTTTAATAATATTAAAATATGACCTTAAAGTGCAAATATAACGTTATAACATAATATTAAATAATAATTAAACGTTATATCATAAGATAACTCCTTATTTCACCAATTCAACTGAATCCAAGAAATGAAAACCATCCATTGATTAGGTATTTGCCTCAAAGGACCCCCTAACCATGCTCCTTCGCCTACGAGGGTCAGGAATAGGCTAAACCATCCAAAAACAACAATAGGCTAAAAGGGGACATTACAGTCCGCCCTCCTTGAAATTGCTTGTCCCCAAGCAAATCTCTATTGCAAAGAAAACTCTCCCCCACCAAGATCCCAAGGGAAGATCTGTGTCATGTCCCTGTCATCACCAATCGGCTCCTCTAACACCAACACCAGAACAATTTTCTGAACCTATCAAATCAGTCCAAGTGTCGCAGGAGTATAAGCCACAAAAGGAAGCAACTCAAAATACTGACAACTTTTTCCTCCTATCTCTGCGCAAGGCAAGCTGTCATACAAACTGTCTAGCCATGCACCACTGAACTGTGCATCTAAAATAGATCGTGCACATGAGGATCAAATGTAAACCTGTACTCCTCACTATGTACATCTCATAAAACTCCTCTGCAAGCCTTGTCTGAAATCCCAATGCACTGGAAGGATCCCAAACGCTACAATCAATGCTCATCTCAGGATTGGGGTCAAGAGAGTGATCAACATCTAACTCGAAGAGTGGAATTTCATATGACCATGTAGCATCTGACTCAAACAAGGGATTGTTCACAAACTGAGCATTACCTTCATGCTGATCAAAATCAAACAAATCTGAACCCCTGGAGGCATGAGCAAACGTGAACTCTTCCTGGACCACCTTCCTACAAAAAGAGATAGAATGCAAGCTCCCATCTGTAATTCCCCTCAACATATATTTCCAGTTATTTAACTCAAATTTCATTTCCATTTTAGGTATGTTGAGGGAAAATTCTCCAATGTCCTGGAGTCATTTCATGCCCAATACTATGTTCATCTCACCCATGTTGACCACATAGAAGTCAATCTGTAACTCATAGTCATTCAGCAATAAGGTGAGATTACTTATTCGTCCGGTGCACGTGAGGGTATATCCATCAGCAACTCAAACTTTGAATCCATCAAAATCCTCGGTTTGAAGTCTACATCTAGCCACAAAACCCTCATTGATAAAGTTATGTGGTTTTTTAGTGTCAAGCATAGCAATGCAACGTTGTCCATTGACTGTTCCTCTGAATTTGAATGTAGTCTTGTCCTGTATATTAGCAAGGAATGCCAAAGGAGCCAAATTCCCATCAGGCCCAAAGTCTGTAGAGGCCTTTCCACTCATCCCCTGAAGCAGCTTGTTGATCTGCATTTTCAGAATTAGAGCCCTCATAATACGTCCACATTATACGATTTTCCTTGCCCTTAGGCATCAAAGGGCAGTCATGATCTCTGTTGTAAGGTTCCTTGCACCAGTAGCACAATTTCTTTTTCCTTAATTCCTCTCGTGACTCCTCGTCCACCATGGCTGCTGATTTCTTTTTCTTATCAAACAAATTTTGAGGACTCTCATTGCTTGAAGAAATAACATCTTTAGGCGTAGACTTTCTTTTCGGGGCTGCAAACTCCATACTTTTGGTCTTCCTCATAGCTTCTTGAAGTGAAAGGGGATCAAAAGCTTTTATCCATCCTCTCATTGGTTCCAATAAGCCCTCAATAAACAACATGACTAATCTTCTTTCTGATATGTTGGGAACCATAATCGATAGCTTTTGAAAATCACCTATGTAAACCTCCAAACTCCCAACCTGCTTGAGTTGAGTCAAGTCTCTGAAATATGTTTCGGGATCTTTCTTATCAAATCGTTCAATTAGTCTATCAACAAACTCCTGATAAGAAGTGATGCAGTTATGCTGCAACGTAACCATCCCGTGGTACCACCATTCATGGGCTACTCCCTCCAAGTGTAAAGTGGCATATTTAATTGCATCCTCCTCTACCATGGGTTGAAGATTCAAGAAAGTGTCTAGCTTGTGAACCCAAGATTGAGTTGTAACCTTCCCACTGCCATCAAATGTGGGTAATGTGAGTTTGTTGGTGGCATGTTTTAGGTCTTTGTTTTGGCTTCTTGGTCTCCAATCTTGTCTTGTTCTATAGTGCTCTCTCGTTTGGCTTACAAACCTATCAAAGCTTATGCGTTCCCTAACTTGTGGTGTCAACAACTCCCATTCATCATTTGCTGCCTTAAGATTATTTGCAAACATTGTCTCACCCTCTTCTTCTGCATTTTCCTCTTCTGGTTCATTTCTCAAAAAGGTAGGACGTGTTGGCCTATCTGCAGTACAAGTGGATGCCCGTTGTGCCCTGGGGGTCCCAACCACACTCCTATTGTCATCTAGTTCATGATTCTGTCTTCCCTGAAGGACCATGTGTTGCATCACTGTTGTAAGTGCCCGTAAAGCATCTGCAACCTGCTCCTGCCCTGTTGCCATGCGTCTAAAAATTTCTCGTGCTTCCATTTCATCATTGTTTCCCCCATTTCTATTTCCAAGCTCATTCCGGGATGGACTACCACCATCTCTTTCTCCTATGGTGACCTGTTGTGTGTCTGCGATTTGTTTTCTTTGTTGCTCTGCCCTTTTTTTGGTATAATACCTGTGAGGACCAACTTTTGGTGGCTGCATAAAAATATTTAACCCTCCAGGATGGCAGGATCAAAGCTCTAATACCACTGTAATGTACCCTAGTTCTCCCCCAAACTAAAATTATTTGCAACTGTTAGTCTGATTTTTGTGTTTTGAAGGTTTCATAGTATTTACCAAGAAATGCATAAAATTGTGAAGCAAATGCAAAGAGAGGAATGCTGAAAACTAAAATATCAAATGATCAACTTTATTACTTATTGCTTTGAATTTACAAAAGATTGATCATACCCGAATATCAACTTCTAATCTGCAAAAGATTATTCCCTAAAACACTTGAAAAAGACTTCTCAAATCTACACAAACTTGACGTCTGAATGAAGCCAACAGTTAAGCATCTTCAGCTGATAGTTTCACAACCTCAGAATGCTGATATGTGATGAGCCCTGTTGGCTCTCAATTCAAACCCCAATATTTCTTAAGTCTTTTTAGTGTTATTTAGTTTTTTAGAGAAAGTTTGATAGACAGAAGAGAAGGGGCGCACAGCATAAATGCTTATAAAATGTAAATTTGCACTATTTTCTTCAGAATGAAAGTGTAGAAGACATTATTTAACTGAAACAAATAGATTGCAAATGATAAACATACCAGAAGGGTTCCAGATTATTTATTTAAAATAGTAAGCCAGCTCGCCAGCCAAGAATGGTGAAAACTGACATATAAGGATGTCTGGCTTCCAGATTTGAGTTCTCCCTTTCAGAAGCTGGATACAAGCACTTGAGAAGGGTACACGCCAATGGTGAAAGAAAAACAGGAGCCAAAACAAAGGCGTTTCAGCTAGATGCTTCACACGCCTCCCTTAAATGGGCACAAATCCCAATGCAAGTTGTACGACCAAGAAGAAAGAGAAGTGGTAACCCTGCTGGAGCCACAGATCTGATGAAGAGGACGCCACAAGTTAAGAAACCCCTTTCTTATTGCAATCAACAGGAAAACTGTATATAATACTCTGTCTGAATCATGGAGAACCTTTGAATGAAGCTCTCAACTGCACTGATTCGATTGATCTCTCACAATCTCAAGAGTGCTCAACACTGAAGAGGAATCGTTCTTCAATGGAAAATTGTTCAAACCCTGATCATAGGAGAATGCACAGGAAGAAACACAAGGCAAAGTCGAAATTATCAAAAGGTGAGTTTCTCATTGCCAAAAATGCCCTTATATGCAAAAAGGCACGAATTCCAAGAAAGATACGCCCCTCTTTATATTTTAAATCTTTTAAAATATATTTAAGTCATTTCAATAGTATTTGACTTAAATACTTGGGCGCACTTTATTAATTTAAGTGATTAAAATATTAAATCACTTTTAGAGAATATTTAAGTGATTTAAAAAGTATAAAGTCAATTTGACTTTATAATAAAATATTAAGTTAATAAATAACTTAAATCACTCAAATAGGCATAACTTCCACAAATCTTCATAGAATCCTGTGCCGTCAGAAGCTGTCGACTCCTAAACTGCTAACGCCTGCTGTGAACCAACACTGGGCTCTGAACACGAGAACGATCCAACTCTCCAGAAAGTACCACTGACCCTCTAACTAATCCATCTAGCCCACAAGGGTCCAATAAAGGGCTAACACACTGTTCCCGAGAACTGACTAGAGCGGGGACATCACAATTCGCCCTCCTCGAATTTGCTTGTCCACAAGCAAACTCAAAGCCGGATGTGAAGAATACTGTCACTCTCCCAAGTAGCATCCTCTGCCGGTAGATCTTTCCACTTTACCAAATTCCCCTGAACCCGCCTCAAGATGACGCTCTCTGAATCCCAATGGCCTCAAAAAAATTTCCCCATCATCTAGGGGTGGTAAATCAATAGAAGGAATCACCTGTTGTCCCAACGCCTTTTTGAGGCGCGACACATGGAACACGTTGTGAACCTTACTGTCCACCGGAAGATCTAACTCATAAGCCACTTCACCGACACGTCTGACAACTCTGAAAGGTCCATAGTATCGCGGCTTAAGTTTCTCGGCGCCCTTCTTACTAAGGGTGGACTGCCTATAAGGCTGAAGCATCAAATACACCAAATTATCGATCTCGAAAGATAGCTCCACTCACCTCTGATTAGCATATTGCTTTTGCTGATTTTGAGCTTTCTGAATATTCTCCCTGAGTGCTCTCATAATGTCATGGTTTTCCTGCAATAGATCACCAGCACTGGGTATTCTACTGTCACTCAGCAATAGATCAAGAAAACTCGGAGCATCATATCCATATAATGCTCGGTATGGTGTCATCTGAATGCTCATGTGATGAGTGGTATTGTAGCAATACTCACAAAGGTATAACCACCTCACCCATGCCTTCTGCTGCCCTGAATTGTAATTCCGCAAGTATCCTTCCACCCATTTATTGACAATCTCAATCTGCCCATCTGTCTGTGGGTGGTAGCTGGTACTCGGAGTGAGTTCTGTCCCGCAAAGTTTGAATAACTCCTGCCAAAAGTTACTCAGAAACCTGCTGTCCCTATTACTGACTATACTCCGAGGTAAACCGTGCAGTCTGAATACCTCTCGGAAGAACAAATCTGCCACCTGGGTAGCTGTGTGTGTAGTAGTGATTGCGAAGAAATGTGCATACTTCGTCAATCGATCTACCACCACAAAAATGTTGTTTTTCCCTTGAGCTTTCGGCAAGCCCGTAATAAAGTCCATAGACAAGCATTCCCACTTCCTCTCAGGGATAGGAAGCGGCTGGAGTAAACCTGCAGGGTATGTATGTTCTTGCTTGTTCTGCTGACAAACAAGGCACTCCTTGACATACTGAAGAACGAATGATTTGAGACCCTTCCAAGAGAATCTCTCCCGTACCTGCCTGTAGGTCTTAAAGTAACCGGGATGTCCTGCCATGGGTGAATCGTGAAAAGATCTCAAAACTCTGTCCCTCATCTTAGAACCTGGGACTAGAAAAATCCTCCCTTTGTAAATGATAAGATCATCTACAAGCGAGTACCTGTCATCCTGTACTGTCCCATCTACTATGCTAGAAGCCCATGGGTTCTTAGCATATTCCGCTACTATCATATGTCTCCAGTCCTCTGAAATCGGTGAAATGGAGCTCAAGTGTGGACGGCGAGATAATGCATCAGCAACCACATTCTGAGTGCCCTTGACATAGGAGATGTCAAAATCATAGGACTGAAGTTTGCTAACCCATTTCTGTTGCCTTTCGTTCAGATCTCGCTGCCCAAGAAAATGTTTCAGACTATTATGATCAGTTTTAACACTGAATTTACTACCAATCAAGTACTGCCTGAATTTGGCCATGGCATGCATGATGGCCAACATTTCTTTATCATAGATGCTGTAGCTCCGTTCAGGACCTCTTAGCTTCTTGCTCTCGAAAGCGATAGGGTGTTGATCCTGCATGATGACTGCACCAATACCCTCACCACTGGCATCACAATGTAACTCAAAAGGTTTGGTGAAGTCCGGCAAAGCCAAAACTGGACATGTGGTCATGAGAAGTTTGAACTTCTCAAAGCACGCCTGTGCTAGTGGTGTCCACACAAAAGCACCCTTCTTAGTCAAATCAGTTAGTGGTGCAGCATGCTGCGAGAATCCACTAACGAACCGACAATAGAAGGTGCACAATCCTACGAATCCCCTGAGCTGTGTCAATGTCTCAGGTGTAGGCCAATCGATGATAGCTCGAACTTTCTCTGGATCCATGTTGACTCCTGCACCACTGATGATGTGTCCCAGATATAAAAGTTCGGCCATGCCTAAAGCACACTTGGACTCCTTGGCGTACAAGGACTCCCTGTCAAGTATACTCAATACCTCATCCAGGTGGACCATGTGTTCCTCCCATGATTTGCTGTAAACCAAGATGTCGTCGAAGAACACCAATACAAATTTCCTCAAGTGAGGATGGAAAACCCTGTTCATAGTAGACTGAAACGTAGCTGGAGCATTGGTTAAACCGAATGGCATAACCAAGAAATCATAGTGTCCACAGTGACATCTGAATGCGGTTCTCTCTATGTCCTCCTCTCGGACTCTGATCTGATGATAACCTGTCCTCAAATCAATCTTTGAGAAGTAGCAAGCTCCATGAAGCTCGTCTATCAACTCATCAATCCGTGGAATAGGATACCTGTTCTTTATAGTCTTCCTGTTGAGCATCCTGTAGTCAATACACATTCTGAGTGTACCATCATTTTTCTTCACCAAAACAACTGATGAAGCAAAGGGAGACTTACTCGGCCTAATGTGCCCCATAGCTAAAAGTTCCTTAATAGTTTTTTCAATCTCATCTTTTAAACGTTTGGGGTGCCGGTAAGGAGTGATCATGATCGGTTTCGTGCCCTCATCCAGCTCTATGATATGCTCAATACCTCTATCAGGAGGTCTACCTGGTGGGATAGCATTGAAAACCTTGTCATGTTTGATTCGAAGTTCCTGTACATCTGGATGGTAAGAAGAAGCTTGCTGCTCCAACTGTGAAGGCATTAGCTTGCACTTAGCTGCCCAATCTACCATGTCGTGACGAATCAAACGTTCCATTCTCCGGAGTGAAATTTCTTTCACATTGCTGTCCTTGATGGCTTTAAGAACATGGTTTGTGCCATCAACTCTGAACTTCATCTCCATGTCATGCAAATTAAGAGTGAACTCTCCTATCGCATGAAGCCATTTCATGCCGAGAACTATATCTGTTCCTCCCATGTTCACTACATAGTAATCTGCCTTAAACTCAAAGTTATTGAGTTTCATGGGCAAGTCTGGTATCATTCTCTCACAATTGAGAGTGTATCCATCTACAACCTTCACACGAATGCCTTCAAACTGCTGAGTTTGAATTCCCCATTTTTCCACTAACTGTGAATCAATGAAGTTGTGGGTTGCACCAGTATCTAGAGGGGATATGACCCTTTGACCAGCAAGGATCCCACGGAGTCTGAAAGATCCCTCTCTTTACATGCTGGACATATGAGCCTCCTTTAACTCAGTTTCTACTACAATTTCTGCCTCATTTTCTGACTCTTCTCCATCTGTATCATAGATTGGAGCTTGCTGATCAGAAAAATCAGTCAATGCTTCTCCCTCATAAAACCACTCCATGTGCCTGTTTTGCCCTTTAGGTTTGAGGGGACAGTCATGATTAAAGTCATACGGACCCTTGCAGTAAAACAAAGTTTCCTTCTACGAAGATCATTCATAGTTTCTCGATCTAAAGGGGCTGCAAATTTTTTCTTTTGATCTACATTATCAGCCTTCCTTGGATCAGATTTGTTCTCAGTGTAAGAGGTAGTTGGTTTCGAGCCAAAAGACTTACGAGGTGTCGTGAGCTCCATATTGCGAGCTTTCCTCATGGCCTCTTGTAGTGTAGGCGGATCAAATGCCTTGATCCATCCTTTCATGGGCTCGAAAAGACCCTCAATGAAGAGTATAATCAGCCTCCTCTCAGAAATGCCTGTCACCATAACTGACAATCTCTGAAACTCTCCAATATATGATTCTAAACTACCTAGTTGTTTCAATTGTGCTAGGTCTCTGAAAAATAGTTCAGGATCACGCTTGTCAAACCTCTCTACCAGTCTATCTGTGAACTCCTGGTATGAAGTAATCCGGTCATGATGAAGAGTAGTCATGCCATGAATCCACCAGTCATGAGCCACGCCATCAAGGTGAAGTGTTGCAAATCGAATGGCATCTTCCTCAGGCATGGGACGTAGTGTCAAGCTTACTGACCCAGGCACGTGCTGAAACTCTACCACTGCCATCAAAGTTCGCCAAGGTAAGCTTATTGGTAGCCTGTCTAAGATCATTCTGCTTGTGTCTAGACCTCCTGTCATTCCTGCTTCTGGTGTGTTCCCTTTTCTGGCTCATGAATCTATCGAAGTTAAGGTGCTCCTTAACTCTTGGTGGCAATGCATCCCATTCATCATGCATAACCATGATGTTATCTGCAAAGTTTATCTCACCACCCTGTTCAACTTCATCCTCTTCCTCAGCATCATTTCTGGTAAAAGTAGGACATGTAGCTCTCTCAAAGGTGCGTGTTGGAGCTATGACTCTCTGAGGTTCTCTATGAATACAGCCTTCATGATCTCGATCTAGATTCTGAGCTCTATTAATTGTCAAATTTTGAACATTTGTGCTGAGTTGCTGGAGAATAGTCGCCCCCTGTTCTTGGCCTGCAACCATGCCTCTGAGCACATCTCTAGCTTCTCTGTCCTCTTCATCAAAATAATTCCTACGAGAACCTTCAGCTTCCCTATCAGCCATGTTATCAAAGCCTAATTCTTCTTCCTGTTCGTCAAACGGAAATGCTGAAAAAGGTTCAAAAGTTCTTCTCTGCAAACCTGAACCCTTGCGTGAGTAATACCTTTCAAACCTATTCTGATGAGGCCGCATATAGACTGCTAACCCTGCAGGCTGGCAGGATCAGAGCTCTGATACCACTGTGATGAGCCCTGTTGGCTCTCAATTCAAACCCCGATATTTCTTAAGTATTTTTAGTGTTATTTAGTTTTTTAGAGAAAGTTTGATAGATAGAAGAGAAGGGGCGCACAGCATAAATGCTTATAAAATGTAAATTTGCACTATTTTCTTCAGAATGAAAGTGTAGAAGACATTATTTAACTGAAACAAATAGATTGCAAATGATAAACATACCAGAAGGGTTCCAGATTATTTATTTAAAACAGTAAGCCAGCTCGCCAGCCAAGAATGGTGAAAACTGACATATAAGGACGTCTGGCTTCTAGATTTGAGTTCTCCCTTTCAGAAGCTGGATACAAGCACTTGAGAAGGGTACACGCCAATGATGAAAGAAAAACATGAGCCAAAACAAAGGTGTTTCAGCTAGATGCTTCACACGCCTCCCTTAAATGGGCACAAATCCCAATGCAAGTCGTACGGCCAAGAAGAAAGAGAAGTGGTAACCCTGTTGGAGCCACAGATCTGATGAAGAGGTCACCACAAGTTAAGAAACCCCTTTCTTATTGCAATCAATAGGAAAACTGTATATAATACTCTGTCTGAATCATGGAGAACCTCTAAATGAAGCTCTCAACTGCACTGATTCGACTGATCTCTCACAATCTCAAGAGTGCTCAACACTGAAGAGGAATCATTCTTCAATGGAAAATTGTTCAAACCCTGATCATAGGAGAATGCACAGGAAGAAACACAAGGCAAAGTCGAAATTATCAAAAGGTGAGTTTCTCATTGCCAAAAATGCCCTTATATGCAAAAAGGCACGAATTCCAAGAAAGATACGCCCCTCTTTATATTTTAAATCTTTTAAAATATATTTAAGTCATTTCAATAGTATTTGACTTAAATACTTGGGCGCACTTTATTAATTTAAGTGATTAAAATATTAAATCACTTTTAGAGAATATTTAAGTGATTTAAAAAGTATAAAGTCAATTTGACTTTATAATAAAATATTAAGTTAATAAATAACTTAAATCACTCAAATAGGCATAACTTCCACAAATCTTCATAGAATCCTGTGCCGTCAGAAGCTGTCGACTCCTGAACTGCTAACGCCTGCTGTGAACCAACACTGGGCTCTGAACACGAGAACGATCCAACTCTCCAGAAAGTACCACTGACCCTCTAACCAATCCAGCTAGCCCACAAGGGTCCAATAAAGGGCTAACACACTGTTCCTGAGAACTGACTAGAGCGGGGACATCACATGATACAATGAAGAAGCTATGCTCTCCAATGCCAATACACTCTGGAAATGCAGAAACCCTTGGGCTCCCTTCTCCAAACGCCAAGAGAAAACATAAGACAAATATCAAATCCTGGATGATAGAAGCTTGGCTGACCCCCTTATTATACTTTTTCTCCAAGAGAAGGTTGACCCTTCTAGAAGCTTCCTTTTTAATCATTTTAAAATAATATTTTGTTTGCACTTTTTAATAATATTAAAATATGACCTTAAAGTACAAATATAACGTTATAACATAATATTAAATAATAATTAAACGTTATATCTTAAGATAACTCCTTATTTCACCAATTCAACTGAATCCAAGAAATGGAAACCATCCACTGACTAGGTATCTACCTCAAAGGACCCCCTAACCATGCTCCTTAGCCTACGAGGGTCGGGAATAGGCTAAACCGTCCAAAAGCAACAACAGGCTAAACTATCCCAACTACCATCATTGGGTTTGATCTGTAGTCTATATCATATTTACGGGACTCGCCCGGAAGCGCCCAAACGCGGCGAGTCACGCTCCGCGCACCCCTGGCCGCGTCCTGGGAGCGCTGGCGTGGACGCGCCCGCGTCCGGACGCATCTAGGACGGACGCGCCAGACGCGCCGGATGCGCAGCGTCCAGGAGAGTCCCGACCCCTGGAAGCGACCAGCGCAGCCAAAGCCAAAAAGGCCAAAAAAAAACATAAACTTAAAGTTTTTTTATATATTTTTTTTACTTATATTATCTCCTTAGCCCTAAAAGCAACCTCATTTCATTCATTTGGAAAAATAGGAGGAGAAGAGAGAGTTGTGAAGAAAAATAGGAGAAGAGAGAGTTGTGAAGGAAAATAGGAGGAGAAGAGACGGCAACCGACAAGCTGTTGAAGAAAAATCCAGGGTCATATATCATTTGGGGAGCTTCATACCAGCAAAGAGGTGCATTGAGAGCTCATTACCAGTGATTGGGAGGAGTTTGCATTGCATTTGAAGCCAAATCTAAGAGGTAAGTTTGATTTTAATTGATTTTTTTTGTGTTTTTTTAACAAATAATTCATTGTAATTTGTAAAATCATTGTTTTTTTGAGTTTGCATATTTTTTTTACAAACCCTACTTGCAACTTAAATAATTTTAGAAACCCTACTTTTGCAGCCACATTCATTTGCAAATCAAACCATATTATTATTTTCACAATGTCTCAAACCCCAGTCAGAAAAGACCCTGCTTGGAAACATGCTGAAATCTTTCCTGGAACGAAAAGAGGAGACACAAAATGTGACTACTACAAAACAATATATTATGGAGGCATAAATAGATTAAAATACCATCTTGCACGCATACCCGCCCATGATGCAGTGGGTTGCACTAGAGCACCTCCTGAGGTTGTTTGTGAAGTGTAGGTGCAATTAGAAACTTTTGAAATGCAAAGAGAAATGAAAAAGAAACAGAAGCAGGAGTTGGTGAGTGTTGGAGTTGGACAGGGACTTGGTGCTGTTGGAGATGCTTCTTCCATACCTCCATACCGTCCTAGTGCTAGTGCTTGTGCTTGTGCTAGTACTTTTGTTTCTGCATCAGCTATGCCTATGTGTACTCCTAGTGCTGGTGGCGCTGCTACTGCTAGTGGTAGTGGCAGTATTAGCATTGGCCCTAGAGTTCGTAAATCTAGGGTGGACTCATATTTTGTACCACACACTACTCCTGGTTCCCAACCGTCGCTTGAGAGCATGGGTTGGAACAAGGACGCACATGATGCAGCAAAAAAGACAATTGCAGACTTTTGGTACTACTGCACCATTCCCTTCCATGTAGCCAAGTAATTCTTTTTCGTTTTATTGTTTTAAAATTTATATTTAAATTTTAGAATCTAGATGTATCTCATTATCGAATTCAAATTTAAAGTTAAAAATTTAAAACTTTTAATTTTACAATACTTATGTAACTTATTAATTTATTTATGACATGTTTTAGGTCACCTTTCTGGCAAAACATGGTTGATGCCATAACCATATGTGGGGTGGGGTTCAAAGCCCCTAGTGAAGATGAATTAAAGGGCCCACTTTTGACTCAAAAGGTGGCAGATGTGAAAGCACAATTAGAGGAGCAGCACAAGCAGTGGAGGATGATTGGTTGCACCATCATGACTGATGGTTGGACCGATAGGAGAAATAGGACGCTGCTTAATTTCCTAGTTTCCTCCGGAGGTAATTGTACTTCCCTCAATGCATTGAAATTTGAATTTGATTTAGTGATTAATAATTTAATATGGCTGATTTATGTTTTTTAATTTATTGAATAATTGGTTTTGCTTATTTTTTTAGGTGACACCGTCTTCATGAAGTCCATTGATGCTTCTGCCCAATTCAAAAATGCCACATACCTGTGTGAGGCTATAGAGGAGGTGATAGCTGATGTGGGGGAAGATAATGTAGTGCAAGTGGTGACAGATAATGCAGAAAATTATGTTGCTGCTGGTAGATTATTGATGGAGAGGCACCCTACTATATTTTGGACTCCATGTGCCGCCCATTGCATTGACCTCATGTTGGAGGATCTTCGCAAGCTCCCATGGATCAAAACATGTGTGGATGTAGCAAAAAACATATGCAAATTTGTATACAATCACACATGGGTGCTTAACCTTATGAGGCAATACACGGGGTTGAGGAAGTTGTCTCGTCCTGGCATCACTAGGTTTGCAACAAATTTTATCACGATGCAATCCAAGGGCAGCTTTAAGGCACATGTTTACTAGTGAGGAGTGGTCTTCCTCATCCTTTTCTACAAGCACTGCAGGGATTGCTGTGGCTGATTGCATTTTTGATGAGCAAGGGTTTTGGAGACCAATGGACGAGATTGTGAAGGTAAAATTTAATTCTTTATTATGTTTTAATTTTTAATCATATCTTACTTTTATTTGTTTATTTTCGTTCACTTATTTGTGAAACATGTTTGCACTTTGCAGTTTATTGAGCCCTTGCTAGTTCTCCTACGAGTTGCAGATGGGGAGAAGCCCGCAATGGGCTACATATATGAGGGCATAGATAGGGCCAAAGAGGCCATTAGATCAGTCTATGGTGGAGTTGAGGAGAAGTATTGTACCATTTGGGATATCATTGATAGGAGATGGCAAAACCAACTTCATAGGCCCATCCATGCAGCTGCATGTTTTAAATCCGGCCTTCCAATTCCGCCGTGATTTCCGTGCAAATAGAAATTCTTAGTGGGCTCTACACGACGATAGAGCGGATGTTGCTGTTACTACATGATGGTGCAGGAGATAGATGCCTTCACTAAGGCACAAGGAGACTTTTTGCACGTCAAATGTGCAAAGATAATAGGACAACATTACTACCAGGTAAAAATATATTTAAGGGCATAATTTTCATCTTTTTATATTATAATTTATTATTAAATGTTGAACTTGAACTTGAAACTTGAAATGAGATTGATTTTGTTTCTTTTTCTCATCTCAGATAGATGGTGGCACATGTTTGGTTCTGATACACCGATCCTGCAAAATATTGCCATTTGTATATTGAGCCAGCCATGCAGTTCATCTGGTTGTGAGCGCAATTGGAGTATGTTTGAGCACATACACTCCAAGAAGCGCAATAGATTGACAGTGGAGAGGATGAATGACTTGGTATATGTTCATTACAACCTTCGGCTCAGATACAAGAAGCTTTTTGACCACGACAAAACCCCGATCAGTCTAGAGGAGGTTGATCCACAGTCTGAGTGGATCACTGAGGCTACAGACGCAATCTTTAGTGACGAGGATTTTGATTGGGTGGACCCAGAGAGAGAGGCTGAGGTTGTAGCCATGGCTGAGGAGGAGGTTAGAGCACGAGGAGACATAGCTGTTGTCGGTGAGAGTGGCATGGAGAGTCAGACACAGGCAGAGACTATGGCTGCAGCTGCAACATCATCCAGGACCCTTAGAATGCCTTCGTAGGAAGGATGTTGGCTCCACTATGCCATAGGCATAGAGTCATAGACTTATAGCTATTGTTTTACTTTTGATATTTCATATTTGTATGGAACATTTGATGTCATGGATTTCATATTCCATGAGTTTTGTATACATTTGACTAATTTTATATATCTAAGTATGCTATTTCCTTCAACAGCGCAACTACAATTTGTGTACTTTATACTTATGTGATCGTTGTATACTTGTGCATGTGATCAAATTTGCTTTTATTTGTGTTGTATTCAATAAAGGGTGCTTGAAACAAGTTTTAAATCCTTAAAAATCTCTAAATTTCTAGGGTTTTTTCAACTTTTTTTCATTTTGCCGCGTCTGCGCTGAGTCCGAGTCCCGAGTCGCCCTCGCCGAGTCCGAGCCGAGTCCGCGTCTCGTTACTATGGTCTATATAGTTGTAAAACACACTTGTGAGTGGTTATTTCCACTGAAAGAATGTAATGTCCCCTTCTTCGACCTAGGCATTTGGGAAGTCCATTAGCCTATTTTATTCCCGTAGGCTAATTCAGAGAATAAAAATGGAAATAATTTAATTTAATTAAATAAAGTTGCCTTAAATTAAAGTTGCAGGCGACTTGTACTTAATTAATTTTTATAATATGACTTCAATCAAAAAGCAAAAATAATAATAAAGTCACTTTATGTGGGCCAAAAAGACTATTATTTTAATAAATGTCAATTTAAATTACGAACTTCATGAAAGTTCGAGATATTAAAAGGGTTGCAAAAAGAAAAATTCATATCTTGGACATTTTATTTATATCATTGCAAAGTTTGGACTAGGAATTCAACCTCAAACCCTAAGACAAAAACCCTATGAGCATTTAGCTTAGGAGATGAAAGATTTCTTTCTAGTCAAATTCATGGTGGATTCACAAACGATTCATAGTAGTGCTTAATTGGAGAAACAAGGATTTTATTTATAGTTGTCGGCTATGGATTCCCAAATACAAATTTATTGAGATTTGCAAGCAAATAATAAATTTGTCATTGTGGTGTGTGTGAATGGTGAATATATCAGAAGTATAAGAACAATGTGTGCAGTGGAAAGATGAATCCAAAAATTATATATTTTATATTTTATTACAGCTGGGTTTTACCACAGCCGTACCATTGATACATTTCAAGGCTGCAAGAGAGGGCTTTGATTGATATTGCTGAAGGATTAAAAGCCTTTTGTTCATGCCAACATAGCCTAATTAAGGCTTTCCAAAGCTAATCGCAGCATTTCATAGGGAGGCACCACTCTTTATGGGGCTGCCATACTAATTCAAGGCTGTCGTACATTTATTCTACCTGCCGTACCATGGTTTGGGGTGCAAAATACATTCAAGGATGGTCAAAGTTGATCGTGATTCCTAATGTGGACTGTTAATTAGCCTTATTTGAAGTCAACAAAATAAAAAAATAAGAATATTTGTAATTTCATGACTATAAACTAATTATGTTTGGCATTTATGAATATTACAGTTTACAACAACAATATAGGTATTTATCATTGGTAGCTGGAATACTCATCAATCAGTAATTTCGTAAAAGAAAATTGGTTTTGTGCAATTGGAGCTGCGAGAATTTATTCTGTGCTAATTATTTGTGAAAATTTGTTCAAACTCTATTGATTGAAAACTATTTAATAAAATGTCCATGAGAGTTTTTATGAACAATGCTATGATTTTATATTGGATTTACGACTCTAAATTTATTAGCGGCAGCTCTCAATATTTATAGTAAGAAATACTTCATATATGGTCATATACAAAGTATTTGATGAAATTCCTATATGATTAAAATGTGAAAATTTGCAAAATTTTGGGTTAAAAATTTTGGGCAGTATTATCTGAGTTGCTGAATAATATTTGTAAGGGTTTATTATTGTTGTTACAAAAGTGTAATATGCTGGCCAAAATTTTGCAATTTTCACAAGTTATGGTGCACCAGCATTTCGTCAAACACTTTACATGCAATCAGATTTAGGGTATTTCTGAGTACAAACACTGAGAGTTGCTTTTACTAGAATTTAAAATCATGAACCATCATAAATTCATAGCATTGCTCATAGAAATAACATGGACATTTTGTCAAACAATTTGCAGCCAATAGTGTTAACATATTTTCATAAATAATCACCACAACATTACTTTTCTCAAGTGCAATTGATGCAAACAACTTTTCTTTACACCAATTACTGAATAATGTTGATACCAACTATCAAATTATAATTATATATATTGCTGTTGCAGTTTGTTACAACCAGAAATTCCAAACTGAACTGATAAAACCACACAAAAATATAAATATTGTTAAATTTATTTTGCTGACCTGTAAATAAGCAACCTGATATACATTCAGCAGCTCCTTAACATTAATTTATCCCGCCTTGTTCTATATGGCACCCCATAAAAAGTGGTACGGCAGCATTCACAAAGGTTTGGCTACCTAAAATAAATGCTAATTTGACTTATTTCATTCTGCTAGTATTAAGCACTCCTTAAGCAGCACTAGGTATTGGAAAGGCTATTAAAGCCTTTATAATATTTATCAATCCCCTTACTACTGTCTTTAGAATATATACAACTTCCTCGGAACTGGAAAATGGTGCAGCTGGGTAATACCTGTTGATGTGATTTTTGTGCCCGCACCAATCAGCAGAACAAAGTAATCCGAAGGCTACTCCATTCTCTCTTGATCAAAGTATTCTGTGCGCTAAGATTGCTAGAAAGATCGCACGTTCAACTCCAAGGTTCCGAAATGCTTTGGAATACCCTCAGTTGGTTCGTTGTGATATGCTGTTTACACAAGGGGACTTACATAATTGTTCATAAGGCTTGCAGTTGACAACAAATAGATGATTGGAAGGGAGTTTATGTAATGCTAATGATTTGGCAATAGTGTACGTTTTCCTAAAACTAACCAGAAATAAACTGAATTGAATGGTTGCAGGGATTAAAGAATCTGTGTTCTATCTAAGGACGGGACGCGAAATCAATTTCGGCAAGCTTCAACCAAACTTTGCTCCGCCTCAAGCTAGACAGCTTACACAAAGTTGGTGCAATCTTCAAGGGGATGGCAAGAAATTTTCAAGTCACAATCCGACACCGATATGCCGTCAAGATGACGCATACCAAGATGTGAATTATAACTGAAGTTAGGCTTATAAAATGCTCGAGTTGACCACGCAAGGCAAACTTGCCATCAGCAAGCTGCTAGTGGTATGGACTAAAATGAAGTTGCCTCGATCAACACCACGAATCCACAGCTAATATCTACTTGCATGAAATGAAAATTACACTACTTTAAGCTACTTTACGCTACTTGAAGTAGAAGGGATGAAGAAACCTCGCTAACTATCCATAACAAAGATGAATTTCACCATCGATGAAAGATCTTTTATTATGAAAGCCTTACACAACAATCTCTTACAAAAGTTTTCAAAGGAAAACGTTCCTTCTTCTCCACACTATGCTAAACTATCAAACTATCTCTCTGCTCTACTCTCTAATGTCTCCTCTAATCTAATTCTCTACTCATGTACAAATGAAGGGGGGATGCCCCTTTTATAGATAGCCCAGTCCAATGGACGACTCAGATTACAATCAAATAGATGGCTAAGACTAAGCCACCTCATAGATTACAATCACAACTATGGAGTTAGGACGTCCCACAGGTGCACAAATTGTTGAGGAGTGTGATAACTCCTATCAGGCGCTTAAGGATAGATTGCTCAGGACTGAGGGTAAATATAAGAAGTTGAAGAAGGAGCATAAGACGTTGATAGGATACATGTAGCATTTATCTCATTCTTGTGGGCAAGTTAATCCAGCACTTGAGCTTCCAGCCGAGTTATCCAAAGAATCAGTTAGTGGCTTGGAAGATTTGAGGAAGATGGCATAGGAGGCAAATAAATGGGTTATAGGAGTTCGTGCCGAGACAGAGAAGTTCATGGAAGACCTTGCTAGAGGATTGATTGTGGGCATTAATTGCCTTTACTATTTTGGGAGTGAGTGGGAATCTTTGATTCATTTATTGTACCACTCCCTATTCTGGCAGTTTTTAGGGTTAGGGCTGAGGTGGCTTAATCTTAGCCATTTATTTGATTGTAATCTGAGCCGTCCATTGGACTGGGCTATCTATAAAAGGGGCATCCCCCCTTCATTTGTACATGAGTAGAGAATTAGATTAGAGGAGACATCAGAGAGTAGAGCAGAGAGATAGTTTGATAGTTTAGCATAGTGTGGAGAAGGAAAGTTTTCCTTTGAAAACTTTTGTAAGAGATTGTTGTGTAAGACTTGCATAATAAAAGATCTTTCATTGATGGTGAAATTCGTCTTTGTTATGGATAGTTAGCGAGGTTTCTTCATCCCTTCTACTTCAAGTAGCGTAAAGTAGCTTAAGTAGTGTAATTTTCATTTCATGCAAGTAGATATTAGCTGTGGATTTGTGGTGTTGATCGGGGCGACTTCATTTTAGCCCATACCACTAGCATCTTGCTGACGGCAAGTTTGCCTTGCGTGGTCAACTCGAGCATTTTATAAGCCTAACTTCAATTGTAATTCACATCTTGGTATGCGTTGTCTTGACGGTATCTCGGTGTTGGATTGTGACTTGAAAATTTCTTGCCATCCCCTTGAAGATTGCACCAACTTTGTGTAAGCTGTCTAGCTTGAGGCGGAGCAAATTTTGGTTGAAGCTTGCCGAAATTGATTTTGCGTCCCGTCCTTAGATAGAACATAGATTCTTTAATCCTTGCAACCATTCAATTCAGGTTATTTCTGGTTAGTTTTAGGAAAACGTACCTCATTGCTAAATCATCCGCATTGCGTAAATCCCCTTCCAATCATCCATCTGTTGTCAGCTGCAAGCCTTAAGAACAATTGTGTAAGTCCCCTCGTAAAAAAAAACAGCATATCACAACGAACCTAATGAGGGTATTCCAAAGCATTTCGGAACCTTGGAGTTGAACGTGCGATCTTTCTTGCAATCTTAGTGCACGGAATACTTTGATCAAGAGAGAATAGAGTAGCCTTCGAATGACTTTGTTCTGCTGATTGGTGCAGTCACAAAAATCACATCAACAGGAACTGGCGCTAGAAGGAGGGCCTTCCAAGGTTTCCTTGCAGTTAACAACCACATTCAAGTAAAGAAGGGATTTTCATCAAAAGGAAAATTTGTTGGAGAAGAATTATCATGAATCAAGATGGTGCTACCGCATAAAGAAATAGTTCTAGTGCTGCAGCTGAATTTGGGATTCAACGACGATCAAGAAGACATCCTCTCAGGTTTGAACAATCTCGCGTGGAGAACAAAGGAGAGCTACGCTGAGTATATGCGAACTTGCTTCGTGTTGGAAGAAGAGGAAGAGAAGGCTATTAAGATTCAAGTTGCTATAGAAAGAGATTTGTTGAATCAAAGACAACCACTTGCTCCCGCTCCCGCTCCCGCTCCCGCACCTCGCCAATAAGCAACTACATCCTGGATCGTATCAGCTCGTTCTCGCCTGATAGGTTGAAAATAATTTTAAGGTCCACGCCAAGTTCATCCAAGAAGTTTTTGGAGTTAGAGCTACCTACTCGAGCAAGGAAGAGGAAATAAAGTCATTCAAGTAAAGAGGCTAAGTCAAGTGAAGAAGTGTTATCAAACGAAGAGGTTCAGTTGAGTGAAGAAAGTGGAGAAGAAATTTCAAGTTTGTTCAGAACTCCACCAAGTGTTTCAAGGTTTGCTCAACCGAAGATAGTCCAAGTTACTACACCGGTATTTATTCAGCAGCAACAACCAGTTCAGGCTATTACGCCCCAACAGTAGCCAGCCCAAGTTATTGTTTATCAAAGGCAACAACTAGTTCAAGCAATAGCTCAACTAGAAGGACAACCCGCTCCAAATGGTGCTACATGGTTGGTTACTAATCCATCTCCACTTGAGTTTGCTGATTACCATGACATGCCCAAGAATCCAGAGCATTTCTGCACAAAGTTCCAAGTCCATGATGTTAACCGTACTGCCGAGGACCACGTCAAAATGTTCGAAGATCACCTACGCAATAGATAGATTGCATATGCAGACGTGGCTTGCAAACTCTTTCCATACTCTTTGGGAGAGGAAGCTCATCACTGGTTCATTCACTTGCCAATTGGATCA
Source organism: Sequoia sempervirens (assembly GCA_007258455.2). Lineage (NCBI taxonomy): Eukaryota > Viridiplantae > Streptophyta > Pinopsida > Cupressales > Cupressaceae > Sequoia > Sequoia sempervirens. The sequence goes on from VDFB02321062.1 coordinate 57,360, forward strand.
ATAAGGACATGGGAACAGATGAAGGATGCCTTCATCGGAAAGTTTGGTATACCCATTACTCCTGTGGAACTTTTTTGCCAATTTATAGAAGTAAGAAGGCAAGACAAAGAGCCCATCCATGCGTTTAACAATAGATTTCAGAAGGCTCTCACAAGGTTGTGTACTCCCTATGTTGTTGCTGATGCCAGGGAAAACTACTATTCAGCCTTGGATCCCTTGACTACAATGTTCGTGAAATCTCACCCCACTTCGGCAAATATGAATCAAGATTATACTAAGGCCGTCGAAGTGAGTCAAGGTTTAGGGCAGAAGATAATTGGGCCCGCACTATACACTGGCCTGGCCACGACAAACAATCAGATGCAGATGCTCGATTCAACATGGAACCAGCAAATTCCACTATTGAATCCAGTTCCTCAGCCGGCTAGCCAGACACAAGCACCATCTAATCAATTAGTTCTGCATCCTGGGATACCTTTGTCCCAGACTCCAGCAACACAGCCTGTCTATCTCCAGAACACAGTGCCAGCAACGAGGACTCAAGAGGAGAAAGACGAAATGAAAGAATTGGTAGAACAAATGAAAAGGCTGTCAACTGAGGTGACTTACCTCAGAAATCAGAATAATCAGATGCAATCTATGTTAAAGAATTATTAGACGCATCAAGGTGCCAATCGAGGATATCAAAATAATCCTCCACCTCATTAGGATGCACACCAAGGACACCATCAAGAGAATAGTCATGGGTATCGAAATAATAACCAAGGATTTCAGAAAAGGACCTGGAATATAGGGCCCAACAATGGAGGAGTTCCATCACCGCTAGATAACCCACCACCTCCAGAGAACTGTCCTGCCGACAGAGTTTATTTGGCAGAAGCTACCATGTCGGGATGGTGTCGACTTCATAATACAAATCAGCATTCAGAGCTCCAATGTCATGAATTTCAAGTAGCTGCTAATATTTTCAAAAGAGAAGTAAAGAGCACAGAGGGTACTGAGAATCCTCCTACTACTGGATATGAGATAGTCCCAGTTCAAAGATATGACCAGGCCTTAATCCTAGAAGTTAATGTCTCGCTTGAATACCAAAGCTGCATGCCACCACAAGTTAATCACAAATTTCCGCCAGCATCAGCAAATGGTCCCGTGGGGACGCCAGACTATCAAGTGGAAGAAGCTCAAATGTATTCAGAGGCTCAAGTATATTCAGACGTTCAAGATAGTTATTCAGAGGAGCCTCTTGGTCAAGACAATTATATTTTCCCACCTCTCAACAACAGCGTTTTGGTAGAAGGAAGAAGAGAGGTGCAAGCGTTTCAGACATCCGGGGGAGCACCCAAAGTGTATCAGAGGAGTTATCATCAGAAGGAGCCTCTGACATCATCAATTCCTCCGAATAATTTCGCAACTCCACCGAATCCTAATGCCAGTAATAATCCAAGTATACCTAAGGATTCTCCAGAGTACAGACAACAAGGTATGATGCAAAACAGAAATGGGCAACAGATTGTCTAGCAGCCTGTCCACCTAATGCAACGCCCACAGAAAGAAAATCTTCCAAGAGATGATATGAAAAGGCTAAGTTCCTATGTGCTAGACGAAGTGAAGAAAATGAAAGTCAGTCTTCCCTTGTACGAGTTGATGAAGATTTCGGAGGTCAGAGATACTATCCTCGGAAGCCTATATGAGACACCCGTTGTGAAGAACACTTCTCAGGAAGCGTCTAGTTCATCAAGGAATCCTCCCGTGAACACTCAGTCTCGTCCTGTGCAAAGCGCAAATATGGTAGAAGAAGTGCCTCACGCACCCTTCAACACTTGGGAGACTTCGCAACAGTCTCAAGGCTTTGTGGGAATGATACAAGGATCCTCAAGCATGCCGGAGAAGTCGAAGACTGAAGATAAAAGAAGAGTTAGGTTCAATCTGCCTACGGAGCAAAAGCAAGAGCAAATGCAAAATCCAAAGGAGGTTACTCAAGACAATCAAGTTCCACTGCACAGAAAGGATGTGAAGAAAGATATGATATCAGAGGAAAGAAGAAAACTGGTAGTATTTTATCAGGGGAGAGATGAACCAGCCCCATTCCTCGTGTCACTTAGAATTTTTGGAAAACTATTACACAACTGCTTGATTGACTTTGGTGCTTCAAGCAATGTCATGCCGCTGAAGGTGTGCGAAAGATTAGGTATAGTACCGCTTCAAACCACTAAGAAGGTAACCCAGCTAGACAAGACCGAGGTTCCAGTTGTCGGAGAATTGCATAACATTCATATGCAGTTGTCAGCTGATCCCCCAATTTAGAGCTGTATTGATATATTAGTGGTTGACATACCTGATGGGTATGGCATGTTGCTTAGCAGAGATTGGGCAAGGAAGTTGAATGGATACATTGCAACAGATTTCTCCCACATGTGGCTTCCATGGAGAGGAGTTCTGAATTAGATTAAGATTGATAGCACACCTAGGCTTAGATTGATGATCACTGAGTATGGTGAAGGTAATGAGATTATGTTTGTAGAAACTGATTTGGGCTCATACAAGCCTGTCCAACAAGAAGTGTTGATGCTGCAAAGCTCAAATGAAGGGAAGATTTTAGAAGACGCCATTGCTTCCACTGAAGTTTTGGTCGAAAATGACTCAAGTGATAATGAAGGTGGAGGAACATTTGAAAATTTCAGGGATTTTGTCCTTAAAAGCGTGAAATAAGAAACGGAGTTTGGTAAAGATGCCTCCGTCAAGAATTTGCTGCTCCCAAATTGGTGCAGAATACATGAGGTGTTTCACTCTGAAATCACTTGTGCCATGTGCAAAGTGGCATTAGAGCAAGTTGCAAAGCTCGTTCCGCAGGCCTCATTGCAGGAAAAGTATCAAAAGATAAATGAAGAAAATGATGTTTTAATACAACTTTTGAAAGATGATAGAGTTCAGCTAGTCATTGAAGAAAAGGTTCCAGAGGTGTACAATCAAGAAAATGCACATATGCAGCCTCTCAATACTCTCATAGAAGATCAAGTATGGACTTTGAGGTTCGATGGATCAAAGTCAAAGAAAGGAAATGGAGCGAGGTTTGAGCTTATTAGCCCGACAGGAGAAGCATACTTAGGTGCCTACAGGCTCCAGTTTTCATGCACTAATAACGTTACTGAATACGAGTCTTTGATTCATGGTTTGATCCTTGCAATTCAGAAGGGAGCTAAGATTGTGCACGCTTTTGGGGACTCAGACATTGTGGTCCGCCAAGTAAGAAAGCAGTTTGCTTGTCATGATAAGAGATTAGGCCGCTACCGTAATAGAGTATGGGACCTCATAGAGAGCTTTGACGCTTTCAATATTAAGCAAGTTTATAGGTCCAAGAATCCCGTTGCTCATTCAGCAGGTTGTACCTGATTGGCTTAGGGATAGAATGAGAAGGAGCCCCAGTGAAGAAGTTGATCCGGCAGTAGAGATGGAAGAGTTTTTGAATAGGATCAGCGCGCCTCCACCAAAGAAGAGGGCCAGAAATTTTTTGAAGATTTCAACTGATGAGGATGGTTCTCGCACCCTTCATGTAGCGGTGCCACGAGTTGATTGTGATCGGGATGAAGCAGTGCCAGAGAATTATGTGATCACAACTATGGAGTTAGGACGTCCCACAAGTGCACAAATTGTTGAGTGTGATAACTCCTATCAGGCGCTTAAGGATAGATTGCTCAGGACTGAGGGTAAGTATAAGAAGTTGAAGAAGGAGCATAAGACGTTGATAGGATACATGCAGCATTTATCTCGTCCTTGTGGGCAAGAGAATCCAGCACTTGAGCTTCCAGCCAAGTTATCCAGAGAACCAGTTAGTGGCTTGGAAGATTTGAGGAAGATGGCACAGGAGGCAGATAAATGGGTTACAAGAGTTCGTGCCGAGACAGAGAAGTTCATGGAAGACCTTGCTCATGCTTACCAGTAAGCTTCCGGTATTATGGCACGAGTGGAGGCAGTTGATCAGGCTTGGGGTGATGCTTTTGTTTATCAGAGCAAAGTTATTCAGCGTCTAGCTTGAGGCGGAGCAAAGTTTGGTTGAAGCTTGCCGAAATTGATTCCACGTCCCGTCCTTAGATAGAACATAGATTCTTTAATCCCTGCAACCATTCAATTTAGTTTATTTCTGGTTAGTTTTAGGAAAACGTACCTCATTGCTAAATCATCCGCATTGCGTAAATCCCCTTCCAATCATCCATCTGTTGTCAGCTGCAAGCCTTAAGAACAATTGTGTAAGTCCCCTCGTAAAAAAGAACAGCATATCACAACGAACCTATTGAGGGTATTCCAAAGCATTTCGGAACCTTGGAGTTGAACGTGCGATCTTTCTTGCAATCTTAGTGCACAGAATACTTTGATCAAGAGAGAATGGAGTAGCCTTCGGATTACTTTGTTCTGCTGATTGGTGCGGTCACAAAAATCACATTATTCTCTAGCACTGCTTCATCCCGATCACAATCAACTCGTGGCATTGCTACATGAAGGGTGTGAGAACCATCCTCATCAGTTGAAATCTTCGAAAATTTTCTGGCCCTCTTCTTTGGTGGAGGCGTGTTGATCCTATTCAAAAACTCTTCCATCTCTACTACCGGATCAACTTCTTCACTGGGGCTCCTTCTCATTCTATCCCTAAGCCAATCAGGTACAACCTGCTGAATAACAAATGGCTGCTCCTCTTGCCTCTACTTCACGGACTTGTTCAACTTCAATATCATTCTAGCAAGGCTCATCGGCCTCTAGTGGCTGAGTATCTCCTGAAATTGCATCATCCTCTAAAGTCGTCTCTAACTCACGCTGGAAGCGAGTATCAGTAGCAGTCTCCTCATCTTCCTCCAGTTGATCATCTCTGGTAGGCGCATTGACACTTTGACCAACTGACTCCCTCCGTGGTGGCTGATTTTCTTCATGTAATTCCTGTCTCTGATTCATTGCAATTCTCTGATCAGCAAAAAGCGAAACCTCCTGTATGCTTGGAGAACATGTCTCCAATGGCGTGGGCGACTCAATCACAACTATCAGAGGCTTTGGCTGAACAGGCTCCGGTCGAACTGGCTCCTTCCTTCGAGATTTTGGACCCCGAGTAATCTATTTCTTCCTGCTGGTAGTGGGTGTCCTATGATCTCCCATCAAGTTGTAGGTCAAGGAAATTAGCCTAATTTTCAGTTTGCTCACGTTCCTATCAACCCATGCTCTGGTGAAAGTCATGATTGGAATGCAAAGCGTCTCCAAATCAGCTATCTCAGGCTCTGACCAATCTAGTGGCGGGAGTGGAGTGTCTCTCACTGCCTCATAATTTGGATGGAGAACATTCATGTCCTCATCCACCTGGTCTGGTACTAGAATGACTTCACACTCCCTGATCATACTCAATGGCAACCTCGAGAACATTCTCTTCCTGACTTCTGCCTCATTTGATGTACCAGCCCAGTAATCCTCAATGTTTGCCTTATTCTTAAACTCTTCTGACAGTATCCACCTGATATGGCTATGTGGATCATAATGCTGTCTGCTGGTGTGATAGGAAAAATGAAAGAACTGAAGCTCATTTTCAGCTTCTCTAGCTGCTTGAAGTGAAGGACACACTTCGTCTGAATTACCCATGAAAATCGGGAAGTCAACTCCTCCCTTCTTTCTCTTCTGAATCTTATCGTAGGAAACAAGTTGCCTAGATATCTCTAACATCAAAATTCTATTGGTTGGGTACTTAGGCAATCTATATGGATATGAAGAAAAACCTTGCAGCCTGATGTAGGAAAACTTCGGAAATTGAATAAACTAGCACCCATACCTTTCTATTAATTCTTTAGCTTCCCTCGAGATCCTATGATGAGTCCGCTCCTGAAGTGATCTCGTGATGTGCATGGTAAAGGCATCATTGACACGCTTGTAATGGGTAGTGCTCGTCAGGTGCAACTGTGGACAAGCCTTGTGGATTTTGAACTGATGAGAACCACAACCAACAGGCTCCTTGTAAGATATTCCCCTATACTTCGTCATACAAGCCAGCAAGTAAATAAGGTAGGAGCCCATATAGAATGTCTTCGTCCTTGTCAGACTCAGGAGTTGCTCATGCAAATTGTCACTATTAATCACAGCCCAGTTGATGTGCTCTTTTCCTTCTAGCACGAGGTTGATGTAATAGAACATCCATGGCTCGAAAAATAAATGCTTGAGGGCAGCCTCCAACTCTACTCAGCATCATGATCCGGTCACAATACTCCTGCTTCAAATCATCTGATATAATCTGCTTCGGCAACTTTGTACGAGAGGGCTTGGGCTTGGTTATCCAACGAGTGTTGATCACGTCTGCACATCTCTCGAATGTAGAAGCATAAATTCGTTCAGCTCGCTATCTTGTTTTATAAATCATCCTCTCGTGCGCTGGGATTCCAAAAGCTTCGCGGATAGCTGCAAGAGTGAGGTTGGCGAATACTTGGCCATCTGGTGAGACAATTGACCTGTGATCAGCCTCATAGTAATTAGCACACTCCATCATCAGCTCCGAGCACTAAATAGCTAGTGGGAAACCAGCAGCTACATACAGGCCACTTCGAACAATATTGTGCGAAGTGATTGAAGGATGGTGACTGCCAACTCCCATAATCCGATTTTGAAAGTCTCCAAGTTGAAAGAACCCAAATTGGTATCAGCCAGCTTGCCCAACTTCGAAGTGAACTTAGACTCCGGCAGGAAAGGCTTGCTCAGCTTCTTGATAACAGCCTGCCTAGATGCACCATTGCTATCTCTGCCATTTGCTCTTGCTTCAGCCATCTTGCAAAATAATAAACGGCCATCAGCAATTAACTTAGAAAAATAAAATAACATGCAGAGGGCTGCCGGTCGACTTTTAAAATTTGAGAAGTTGTAACATTCTATTCATCTGCAAACCTCATCTTCTCCTTCACAATTTCGAACTTTCAACACTTAGAAAGTTTCAGGAAGTAAGCTTCAGCAACTTCAACTTCACACTTTGAGAAAATCGTCCACTTTACTTCAGCACTTAGATTCTTTTAAATTCGCATTTCAGCAACCTTCTTCCACCTCAAGTCGTACTTCTTCAATACTCAGCCACAAACTTAGACTTTTCAAACTTCAGCTTCAGCAATCCTCTTCAACACTCAACTCAGTCACTCACTTGCACTGCAACTTCAATCTCAGAGCTAAAATCGAACTTCTTCAACTGGTGAAAAGAATGAATAAACTCTCAATTCTTATAGCCAAATCGAATTCTAGAAGGAGGCCAATTTTAGCCAGTTCATTAAGTCTCCACTACCTCCCAACAGGAATTCGAATTTCCCTCCTTCGATAAATTAAACACTTGTCACTTGAGGCCTAGAATCTTAACCTTCTAGAATTTCAAAAGATTCATCTTGACTGGCGTACCTAGCAATTTTAATTCACTTTCGAAAATATTCACTTCAATTGCACTCTTTAAGAAATTTAATTCACCAGCCGGAGCTCTATCATTTAAATTTTTAATCACCTCTGACTCTAGAAGATTCATCTCATGGAGAATTCGATCAAATTCATCTAGGCAATTCATTTCAAATTCATTGTCTGAAGCATTTCATTTTGAAAACACATTTTATTCACTTTGCCTTAGAAATTTTTTAAATTTTCCTTAGGAAAATTCCATAATTCAAGTGCCGATCAAATTCTCCATCTCGAAAGCCTTGGCGAAGTACAGAAGACGCTAAAATCCATTCCTTGTCGAAGATCTTCAATACCCAGAAGAAAATTTCCTTCAGAACGTGTCGAATTCATGGGTATACGACGAAGGGGTTCATTTAATTTTTTTTAATTTTGAACCTTAGAAAAATCATTTTCAACAAATTTAATCCAATTCTTCATCCCTGTGAGTATTTTTCTTGCTCTGACTTGAAGATTTTGATATCAACCCTGTGAAGCTGGCATCCTCTGACTTCTCCACTAGCAATTCATTCATGTCTCAACCAATTTCATCACCCTCCATTAGACTTAGGCGTTTTTTTTTTTTTTCTAGAGGATGAAATTTTGTGCCTTAGAAATTTTAAAATCACTAGCATAGGCACATTTTGAATTTTGCCTTAGAAATTTTTTTATTCACCTTCAATCATTCTCCCTGTGAAGAAATTTTTTATCAACTCACTTAGATAAAATTTAGTGTCTTGGGCGCATTCTACATGTCATGAAGGATATTTTTAATTTCAACGCCACCCATATTTTATCATCACCACCTTCACCTTACATCTTGGCACATTTAGCACATTGAGAGGGATATTTTATTCCAACGCCTTAGCATATTTCTCCACCTTATGGCTAACATGGGCGCACTTGACATACTCAAGAGAGCTTTCACCACACCATGGTAACCTTTTTTATCAACTTCACCTTGTTCAACATTAATGCCTTGGCAATTACCCCTTTATTTTCACCTTCACTTAGGTGCATTCCATGCATGTAGGAGGATAGAGCTTTCAACGCCTTGACTCCTTTGACTTCTTTCTAAACTTAGGCGCATTCTACATGTGCAAGAGGATTTTAAAATTTGTCTTTTCTAGGCCTTTTGGAATATTCCTTCCTTGCATGCACAAGTTTTGTCTTGACATGCCTTCATTTGGGCGCATTTCATGTATGAAGGAGGATTAACTTCTCAACGCTTTTCTTTTTGACCTCTTTGACTTCCCTTTGAAGCATGGGCGCATTTACTACCTTGGGGAGCATGGGCACATTTGACATAGGGTGGAGGATTAGCTTCAACACTTAGCCGTTTTTCATAACTCCTTCTTGTTAGGTGGGTGCATTTAGCCTAGGGAGCAGGATGAAACTCATGCCTTAGAAAATTTTGCATGCTATTACCTTGAGGGCGCATATGAGGGATGGTGAGGGATATTCCAGACTTAGAAAAAATTTCCATTCCTTCATTCTTCTTTGGGCGCATATGGGGGGTCTTGTAGGATATTCCAACACTTCGAAATTTTTTAATCATCTTGAAGGCAAGCTAGGCGCATTTTCAAGGTGGAGGTGAACGAATTTCAGCACTTAGAAATTTTCATTTGCTTCTGCCTGTTTCTCCATGTCCTGCTATTTATAGTAAGTCCCTCAATTTTTACACTTCTGAAGCTCGGATCAATTTGAAATTTTGAACACAGGACCCTCATGACCTTGTCAGCCTGTTCACATTGCCATCTTGAGCTGGCCTACTAAAAAAAGCACATTTTTGAAGGTGGTTTACTATTTATAGTAACTACTCGTTTCTGAGACCTCCACAGCTCCGTTTGACTTGAAATTTGAATGAGGTGCTCCTCATCGGGTGACCTGCCCGTTGGCCCCGGTGCCTGCTGTTGATTTACTATTTTTAGCCAGTTTCTGGAATGCCTTACTATAAATAGTAAGTGCTTCGATTGCCTTCAAATTTTACTGATGGATAGTTTGAAAGATGCTGATCGCAGTGGGATACACCGGTTTTCGAAAATTTTGACTTTTTACCCCTCTTTTTGGGTCCCGAAGCTGGAAACCCTAATTTGGCTTGCTTTTTTATCAAATAACCTCCATTTGACCTCGTTTCAGTTGCACTTCGCCCTGTTTGTGGTTCTGATGCGTTGGGCAGCTGCCGAAATGGAACTGCTAAAAATAATGTCACTGAAAACCAATCATCTTGCTTTGCATGTCACACCACTGTGAAGCTCTCGAAAAACCCACAAAGAATCATCAGACATGCAAAGAAAACCCTGACATGCAAACCCTAAAAATAGCCTCCGAAGACGGCTCCTGAAAAAGTTTTGATCCTGGTTTGCATGTTACACCGTTGCGAAGCCCTCGAAAATCCCATAAGGAAAATGCAGACATGCAAAGAAAATCTCAACATGCAAACCCTAAAAATAATCTCTGAATGCTGAACTCCGAAAGTCATTATCTCACTTTGCATGTTATACCATTGCGAAGGTTTCAGAAAACCCAGAAGGAATCATCTGACATGCATTGAAGAACTTCACATATAAACCCTGAAATCTGCTCAAGAAGCTGAACTACTAAAAATAGTAAGTTGTCTATTTCAGCTCAAAATTTGCGGAGTAGTTTGACACGTTCTGGATGCAGTGTGACTCTTGGAACTTCAAAAATGCTGAGAAAATACCCTGAATTGCACACTTACTAAAAATAGTAAGTTGCCAGAATTTGATGAAACTTCAATGGAAACTTGCTGGAAGCATACTGACATCAATGTTAGTCTAAGATTTCAATTCATTCACTTTATTTGACTTCAAATTGACCATGAGGGTACAAACCCTAATTTTCAGACTTGGCCAAAATTTCACGTTTAAGCTCACAGGCGGGCACATCCTAGGAAAGGCGACAGCAGAAAGAGACAGAAAGAGAGAGAGAGAGAGAGAGAAAACCAAAGCCAAAAGACCAGAATGGAGCAAAAATTAGGGGGTTCCCATCTTGAATGGGGCGATGTGTGAAAAGGTCACAACAATACCCAGCTAGTGCTAATATTTATTATTTTTTTATTTATTCACTTCTGCATGCACTTATATTTTATGAATCTTTCACCCCTTGCACACACCACAATGACAAATTAATTATTTGCTGGCAAATCTCAATTAATTTGTACCTGGGATTTCAAAGCCGACAATTGTAAATATCTCCTTATTGATAGCACTCCTAATTAATTATCCAATAGATTCTTCCTTTAACCTGTAGAAATCGGGGAATAATAGTTTATCATTTGCCTAGAAACCTCTGATAAATTCGTCACCTATGTGAAACTTGTGTGATTCCACCTACAAATTGCCTAGGGTACATGTCTCACCACTAAAACCAATTCTCTTAGGGTTTTTGTCCTAGGGTTTGCTCTCATTGAAAGCTTCAAGTTTTCACAAAGAAAATAGAATCAAGCATATGCAAATGAGCTTCCAATCACCTTTTATAATTTGCCTGTATAAGCTTCTCAAAGGTACTTTTTAATTCCCCCCCTTAAAATAAATCAATAAAGCACTTTTATAAAGTGACTTTATAATTTTTTTCCTTTTTAGATCACTTAAGTCACCTTTCCAAATTAATTAAAATAAAGTCATCTGGAAAAATATATTTAAAAGTCACTTTTAACTAACAATTCATAATTATTTTCTTTCCACAAAAGTGACTTTAAATTGTTTTATTTTTGGTCCTAGCTAAAGTCATTGTAATAAAATATTCATCTTAATAATTAATTAAACGCAAGTTGCCTAAAAATATCAATTTAAGAAAACTTTATTTAATTAATTAAATTATCTCCTTTCCGCTCACCAAGGTCAAAAAACAGGACATTACAGTCCTCTCCTCCTAGAGATTGCTTGTCCTCAAGCAATCTCCACTTCATCACTGACTAATCCTGGAAATGACTCTCTAATACACAAGCCTAGCAGGTTTGTGAATTTTTTTGTTTGATACACTATGATGCATTACACTTACAAATGGAAACTCCTACAAATGTCTAACCAGAATTGCAGCAATCTTCTGCAAGCATACAGCAAATTCCCTTGACATCAACTTTGCTCTTCCTTGTTTCCGCTACACCACTATGATAAATACTAACAAACACATAAAAGTATTTTTTGTTTTAACCTTTAGATACTCTGATACCATGCAGAAATCTGCTATCATGTATTTGTTCCAAAGATAAACCTCCAACATCTTCAACAAATTCATCTCCCCTGTCATGCAAATATGAATTTGTTTGCTTACCCATAGTTATGATGGAACATTTGGAGTTGATACTTCCATTCTTTTAGCTGTAATTTGATGAGGTAGAGGGTGAGGAATTCCCTTCAATGTTACCTCCTTCCCTTCGTACTGAAAACTTAACTCCATGGCCTGATAGTTTTGAAAAATTTCACCTAGTGAATATAACCATTGAACTCCAAGCACTATCAGTCCCACCTAAACTGATAAAATAAAAATCATCACAAATTGTGTGCTCACTAATGAGGATGCTGAGATTACTAATTTTCTTCTTACAAGGGATGGTAAACCCATCAACCACCACCACATAAAAAGCCCTCAAATTCTTCTATGTTCGGATCCATTTTTTACCACTAAGTGCTCATCAATGTAATAATGAGTAGCACCACCATCAAGAAGTACTATGACTACGCCCACACAAAACTCCTTGGAACCTAAAAGGATTATACCTTGGTGCACCAAAAAGAGAAGCAAGTGTACCTCCCTTGGTACCCTTATCCTTGAAATCCAATTGTTGATCTTGATCCTCTCCCAAAGCTGTTAGATCTATAGTCTATTCCTCCTCATCAAAAATCACCTCAACATAATGTATCTTCCCCTTTCCAAGGTATCTATGTCCTAGAGTCAACAGTTCCCTACATTGGAAACACAACTTCTTCCTTCTAAGTTCTTCCCTGGATTCATTTTCTTTGTTTGTTTTGGATGTTAGCTCCTCCAAGGCTGAATTTGAGATTCTTCTTTTTGAAAGGGCTTTTTTTGTTGTCTTGTATGCAAATCCTCTAAACTGCATTTCCCCTTAGGGGTAGAAAACTCCATGTTACGTGCTTTTCTTATTGCATCATGTAGAATAGGTGGGTGAAGTGCCTTAACCGAACCACATAGTGGCTCTGTCAATCCTTCCATAAAAGGGATTATCAACCTCCTCTCTGCAATATCAGGAACCATAACTAACAGCCTTTGAAATTCTGAAATATAGGCATCCACTATACCATGTTTCAAATGGGCTAGCTCTCAGAAGTGTATCCTTGGATCCTTCTTATCAAACCTATCAATCAATTTCTACGTGAAATCCGTATAAGAAGTGATATTCTCATGTCCCAAGGTCACCAAACCATGGTACCACCACTCATGAGCTTCCCCATCCAAATGAAGTGTGGCATACTTAATGGCTTTTGTCTCTAACAAGGGGTTAAGTTGAATATATGTGTCTAATTTCTGCACCCACGAACATGCAGTACACTTGTTGGAATCATCATAACTGGGAATGGACAACTTGCCCACTCTACACTGCAACTCTTGGTTAGGTCCTTGTCCCCTATCTCCTTTGGGCCTATTCCTATACTTCACCTGGCAAAAATTTGCTAAGGACATGGCTGCATTAAATTCATCACCTAATGATTGGTCTTCCCTCAAATAGTCTGAAAAAATTGCACCATCTCCCTGTCATCCTGCTTGTCCTCTTGGCTATGCCTTGAAGAAATCAGGCATTAGAGGTCTATGTGGTTTTCTACTAGCTGCCCTAGAGTTGTTGTTGGTGGGGATATTAGTGTTACTTGCCTATCCATAGTTGCATTGTTTCCATTATAGCCATTATTACCTACATTGTTCTGATTGGCATTATTGTTTTGCATCATCTGAGTGATCAACTGAACCAATTGATGTTGTCCTCTAGCCAAGTCATTTAAAATTTGGATAGTACTAAGATTTTGTTGATCATCCCTATCACTCATGTTCCCTACAGTACTCTCAGCAAACAAATTTGAAATAGGTATTTCCTCTTCAATCTCCGATTGCTCTAGCAAATCGTTTGCCCTTCTAAAATAATACCTTTGTGAACCCTCTGGCTGCATAATAAATTTTGTTGATAGAAGGTGATTCTAATTCCCACTGGCTAGCAGGATACTAAGTTCAGATACAATTGTAATATACTGGCCAAAAATTTTACAAAAATTTGCAATTTTCACAAGTTATGGTCCACGGCATTTCATCGAACACTTTGCATGCAATCAGATTTAGGGTATTTCTGAGCACAAACACTGAGAGTTGCTTTTACTAGAATTTAAATCAGAAAAGCATCATAAATTCATAGCATTGTTCATAGAACTAACATGGACATTTTGTCAAACATTTTGCAGCCAATAGTGTTTCAACATATTTTCATAAATAATCACAACATTACTTTTCTCATCTGCAATTGATGGAAACAACTTTTCTTTACACCAATTACTGAATAATGTTCATACCAACTATCAAATTATAATTATATGTATTGTTGTTGCAATTTGTTACAACCAGAAATTCCAATCTGAACTAATAAAACCACACAAAAATATAAATATTGTTAAATTATTTTGCTGACCTGTAAAATAAGGAACCTGATATACATTCAGCAGCTCCTTAACATCAATTTATCGATCCATTTTCTGTATGGCACCCCATAAATCAGAACAGCTCCTTTAAAAGGTGGTATGACAGCATTCACAAAGGTTTGGCTACCTAAAATAAATGTTGCCCTTACTTATTTCCTTGCTGCTGCTAGTATTAAGCACTCCTTAAGCAGCGCTAGGTATTGGAAAGGATATTAAAGCCTTTATAATATTTATCAATCCCCCTGCTGCTGACTTTAGAAAATATACAGCTTCCTTGGAGCTGGAAAATGGTACGGCTAGGTGATACCTGTTGTGACCTTTTCACACATCACCCCATTCAAGATGGGGACCCCCTAATTTTTGCTCCATTCTGGTCTTTTGGCTTGGGTTTTTCTCTTTCTCTCTCTCGCTCTTTTCTGTCTGTCTTTTGAGGGTTGCGCCCGTCAGCAAGATTAAGCGTAAAATTGACCAAGTCTGAGAATTAGGGTTTTGTCTTCCTGGTCAGTTTGAGGTCGAGTAAAGTGAGTAAATTGAAAATTGAGCCTAACATTGTTGTCAGCATGTTTCCAGCACGTTCCCAGCAAATTTTCATCCGATTCTGAGGTACTTGCTATTTTTAGTAAGTGTGAAATTCAGGGCAGTTCGTCAGCATTTTTGAGACTCCGGCAGTCACACAACATTCAGAGTGCATCAGGCTACTCGTATGCAAAATTTGAGCGAAAACAGACAACTTACTATTTTTAGCAGTCCAGCTTCCGGGGCAAATTTCAGGGTTCAGATGCAGAGTTTGTCTTTGCATGTTGGCATATTCCTTCTGGGTTTTTCGAGACCTTCGCGATGATATAACATGCAAAACGAGGCGACCACTTTCAGAGTTCAGCCTTCCGAGGCCATTTTTAGGGTTTGCATGTCAGGGTTTCTTTTGCATGTCGGATGATTCCTAGTGGGTTTTTCGAGAGCTTCGCGATGGTGTGACATGCAAATGAAGATACTCACTTAGTAAGGAACTTGCTATTTTTAGCAGGTGTGTCCCGGCAGCTTCCCAGCAGTTCAGAATCACGAGCTGATCGCAGTGCCACAGAAACGAGATCTTTTGATACGCATGCGAATTAGGGTTTCCAGCTTCGGGACCCAAAAAGAGGCATAAAAAGTCGGAATTTTCGAAAACCGATGTAAACCATCGCGATCAGCATCCATCAGGCTATCTGCGGGTGAAATTTCAAGTCAAACGGAGCACTTACTATTTATAGTAAGTCAGATTGGAAACAGGCTAAAAATAGTAAATCAGTTGCATGCGTTGGTGTCGACAGACAGGTCACGTGGTGAGGAGCGCCTCATTCAAATTTCAAGTTAATCGGAGCAATGGAGCTATTAGAAACAAGAGGTTACTATTTATAGTAAACCACCTTCAGAAATAGGCTAAAAATAGCAGGTCAGCTAAAAATGGCAATATCGACAGAATAATGGAGTCACGAGGATGCAGTGTGTAAAATTTCAAGTCGTTCTGAGCTTGAAAGATGCAAAATTAGAGGGCTTACTATAAATAGCAGGGCTTGAAATACTGGCAAAAATGAGAAAAAATTTCTAAGTTATGAAGCTCGTCCTTCACACAGGCCAAAATGCGCCCAGGTGAATAAGGAGGCATGGAAAATTTTTGAGAATGAAGTTCATCCTTCATCAGGGGCAAAATGCGCCCAAGGTGCAAAAAAGTCAAAGAAGAGTCAACACCTCTCATCCTGTAGGCATGGAGAAATGCGCCCAACTTGAAGAGGAAAGTTTAAAAAAATCTCTAAGTCTCGATATCCTCCTCACCCCTCAAAATGCGCCCAAATTGCAAGTTCATCCTTCTCA
This sequence comes from Sequoia sempervirens, assembly GCA_007258455.2. Classification (NCBI taxonomy): domain Eukaryota; kingdom Viridiplantae; phylum Streptophyta; class Pinopsida; order Cupressales; family Cupressaceae; genus Sequoia; species Sequoia sempervirens. Next base: position 73,295 of record VDFB02321062.1, read on the forward strand.
GGGGGTAAAATGCGCCCAAGTTGTGAGTGGTCAAAGCAAAGTCAACTATTTTCATCCTCTTCCCTAGGCAAAATGCGCCCAAATACATGCATGTCAAGACAAAAACGGGAGGTGAAGAGTCACTCAAAGGCGTTGTTATCCACCAGCTAGGTCCAAATGCGCCCAAGAGGAGATGAGTCAAACAAGTCAACTATCTTTATCCTCCACCTACATAAAAATGCGCTCAAGTTAGAAGCAAGTCAACAAGGTCAAAGGAAATTCGTCCTCCTCAAGGGGTGAAATGCGCCCAAGCAAGCTCAAGTCAAGACAAAAAACGGAAGTTGAAGAGTCATCCTCTTGCCATGCTCAAATGCGCCCAAGTTTAGATGGTAAAAGGTAAGTAAATGGAGTAAAAGGTGGCAAATAAAGTGAAAGATGCTTCAAAGCGTGGTGAACACAAGGTAAATACTAGGCGTTATCCTCCTTCAAGCCTCAAATGCGCCCAAGGTGATGAATTCTAGGCGTGGTTTTTGATTTTCTCTCAAGTGTGCTAGGCGCCAAGGGTGATGAAAGTTATAAAGTGTTGGAGAATTTCCTAAGGCGTGATGAAGTGATATTCCAAGGTGATGGAAATAAAATGTCAAGTGTTGTGCGCCTAGAGTCTGAGGTGAAATATGAAGTGAAGTAACTTGCTAAGTGATAAAAAATTTCAAAGGCAAGGATCAATATAAAATGCGCCTAAGATGTTGAGTGATATAAAAATAAAAATAAAAAATAAAACATTGCCTATGCGTTAGAATTTTAAATAAAATTGCCTTGCAAGTGTGGAGTTAAATACAAAATGGTGAGTGGCAAGTCAAGTGTGCTAGGCGTGAACAAAAATTTTCTAAGGGAAGTCGATGTTTTCCCCACTGGCAAATATAAAATTTTCTAAGGCAAATTCTTAGAGTGCAGGATGATTAAAATATTTTCTAAGGAAAATTATTTTCTCCTTAGGAAATACGCCTAGAGCCCGAGGTGGTGAAATTTTTCGAAGCCCGAGCAAATTTTCTCAGTGATAAAGCCAGAGGATGGATGATAATGAATTCAAAGTTCTTCAATTTGGAGCAACACAGGATGATCACAGGCGAAGAATAAATTTAAAATGGTGAAAATAATATTTTTCTAAGGTTCAAAAATTCAAAAATTAAATGAACCCGTTCGTTGGGTACCCATGGATTCGAGGCGTTCTGAAGAAAATTCTCTTCTGGGTATTGAACGCTCGCAATGATAGATGGATTTCCAAGTCTCCCGAACTTCGCCAACACTTTTTCTATGAAGAATTTAATCAGTGCTCAAATTGTGAATTTTCCTAAGGGGAAAATTTAAAATCTTCTAAGGCAAATTTGAATAAAACGACTTTCCAAAGTGAATTTCTCTGAATGATGAATTTGAAGTAAGTTGCCTAGATGATTGTGATCGAATTCTTTGAAGATGAATTTTCCAGAGCTAAGGAGAAGTTAAATTCGAATTCAAGTGACAAAGTTCCGGCTGGTGAATTTAAAAGATGAATTTAAATTAATTTTTTAAAAAATAAATTCAAAGATGCCAATCAAAGTCAAGTTTCTAGAAGAATAAGATTCTTGACGTCAGGTGACAAGTGTCAGAAATACCAGGGAGGGAAATTCGAATTCTTGAAGTGGAGTAGTGGAAGTTTAATGCACTGGCTAAAATTGGCTCCTTCTAGAATCCGATTTTGAGCTATAAAATGAAGAAGTTTCTCACTTGTTTTCACAGCTGGAGAAGTCGAATCTGCTCTAAGTGAAGCATTGCAGTGAATTGCTTGAAGAGTTTGGAGTTTTGGCTAAGTCTGGAGCTTGCTGAAGTTGCTGAGACTGCTGAGAAGGACACCTTGAGTTGCTGAGAAGTGCCATTGCTAAGGTCAAGAGAGGCGCACTTGCTGGTTGCTTAAGCTTAGTTTGTTACTGCCACTGCTAGGGAGGACGCCTTGAAGCAAAGAAGTGCTAAGTTGTGAAGTGCGCACTTGCAGGTGCAAAATACGAATTTATCAAAATTGCTGATTGGAGTTGTTGCAGATTGAAGTCACTAAAGTTTACTTAGAAACTTTTCTAAGTGTTGAAGTTCAAGAGAAGAAGCTGAGGTTTGCAAACAAGAAAATTATTGCAGCTTCTTGAAGTCGACTGCAGCCCCTACACAATATCTTATCTTATTTTATAAATTAAATTGCTGATGAATGTTTACTGTTTGCAGATGGCTGAGGCAAGGACGACTGGAAAGGACAATGGTGCATCTAGGCAAGCTGTGATCAAAAAGTTGAGCAAGACGTTCATGCCGGAATCAAAGTTCATTTCAAAGTTGGGCAAGTTGACAGATACCAATTTGGGCTCAGTCAACCTGGAGGCCTTCAAAAGCAGAATGCTAGGAATTGGAAGTCATCGTCCTTCGACCACTTCACACAATATTGTTCGAAGTGGGCTATATGCAGTTGCTGGTTTTCCACCAGCCATTCAGTGCTCGGAGCTGATGATGGAGTGCGCCAATTGTTACGACAAGGATCACAGGTCGATCATGTCACCAGATGGACAAGTGCTAGCTAATCTTACTCCAGCAGCCATTGGTGAAGCTTTCGGGATCCCGGTGCACAGAAGTATGGTCTACAAATCCAGAGAGCGAGCTGAGCGGATGTATGCTTCTGCTTTCGAGAGATGCACGGAAACAATTAACACTCATTGGATGAGCACTCCCAAGCCTTCTCGTGCGAAGTTGCCAAAGCAGATCATAGCGGAGGATTTGAAGTAGGAGTATTGTGATCTCATCATGATGCTGAGCAGGGTTGGAGGTTGTGCACAATCATTCATTTTTGAGCCTTGGATGTTTTACTACATCAACCTCGTGCTGGAAGGGAAGGATTATGTCAATTGGGCCGAGATGATAAGTGATAACTTGCATGAGCAGCTCCTGGGCTTGAGGAGAACGAAGACGTTTTACATGAGCTCCTACATCATCTATATGTTGGCACGTATGACGAAGTACAGAGGGATCTCTTACAAAGAACCTGTCGGTTGTGGCTCCCACCAATTCAAAATATATGATGCTTGTCCGCAGTTGCATTTGGCGAGCACAACCCACTACAAGTGTGTCAACGATTCCTTCACCATGTATATCACGAGATTGCTTCAGGAGCGATTACAACACAGAATCTCGAAGGAAGCCCAGGAGTTGATTGAAAGGTATGGGTGCTGGTTCGTACAGTTTCCGAAATTTTCTTATATTAGGCTGCAAGGTTTTTCTTCATACCCATATAGGCTGCCTAAATACCCAACAGATAGAGTTTTAATGCTAGAGATATCTAGGCAATTGCTTGCCTTTGATAAAATCCAAAAGAAGAAAAAGAAGGGAGGAATAGAATTTCCAATTGCCATGGGCAACTCGGATGAGGTGTGTCCTTCGATACAGGTAGCTAGAGAGGCTGAAAATGAACTTCAATTTTATCATTTCTCATACCACACCAGCCGACAGCACTACGACCCACATCATAACATCAAATGGGTACTGTCAGAGGAGTTTAAACACAAGGCCACCATAGAGGATTATTGGGCTGATGCGGCTGATGAAATTGAAGTAAGGAAAAGGATGTTTTCTCGGTTGCCGATTACTTTGATTAGGGAGTGTGAAGTGGTGCCGGTTCCAGACCAGGTGAACGAGGATATGGATGTTGTCCATCCAGATTATGCAGCAGTTAGAGATACACCACTTCCACCTCTGGATTGGTCGGAACCTGAGATTGCAGATTTGGATACACTTTCTATCTCGGTCTTGACATTCACTAGAGCATGGGTTGATAGGCGAGTAAACAGGTTGAAGAGTAGGTCAATTGCTTTGACTTACAATTTGATGGGAGATCACAGGACGCCCACCACTGGCAGGAAGAAACAGATTACACGAGGTCCAGAGCCCAGAAAGAAAGAGATAGTTCGACAGGAGCCCACTCAGCCAGAACCTCCACGAGTCACAGTTGCATCACCATTGGAGACACGTTCTCCAAGTATACAGGAGGTCTCTTTGTTCGCTGATCAGAGAAATGCACTGAATCAGGTGCCAGCAGTACAGGATGATATCCAGCCTCCACGGAGAGAGTCGGTTGGCCAGAGCGTCAACGCACCTACTAGGGTTGATCAGCAGGATGATGAGGGGACTATTACTGACCCTCAGTTTCAGCAGGAATTAGAGGCGCCATGAACGATGATGATGATTTAGTGTCAGGTGACACTCAGCCACTTGAGGACGATGAGCCTTGCCAGAATGATGTAGAGGTTGAGCAGGTTAGAGAAGTCGAGGCACAGGAGCAGCAGCCCTTTGATATACAGTATGATGTGCCCGATTGGCTTAAGGATAGAATGAGAAGAAGCCCCAACGAGGAGATTGATCCAGCAGTTGAGATGGTAGAGTTCTTGAACAGGATCAGTGCACCTCCACAGAAGAAGAAAGCAAGAAAGTTTTCGAAGATATCCACTGAAGAGGATGGCTCTCGCACCCTTCATGTAGCTGTGCCACGAGTTGAGTGTGACCGAAATGAAGCAGTACCTGAGAATTATGTGGTCACGACTCTGGATTTGGGACGCCCCACTGGTGCGCAGATTGTAGAGGAGTGTGATAACTCCTTCCTTGCCCTCAAAGATAGATTATTCAAGAAAGAAGGAAAGTATAAGAAGTTGAAAAGAGAACACAAGGCCTTAATTGGATATGTACAGCAGTTATCTCGTTCTCGAGGGCAGGATATTCCGGTGATAGAGCCTCGAGCGGAGATACCTAGAGAGTCGATCAGCGGCTTGTTGGAGTTAGGGAAGATGGCACAGGAGGCAGATAAGTGGGTCACAGGAGTTCGTGTTGAGACAGAGAAGTTTATGGAAGACCTTGCTTCTTCTTTTCAGCAGGCCTCTAGTATTTTGACACGGATGGATGTGGTGGATCATGCTTGGGGCGATGCTTCAATCTATCAAAGCAAAGTTATTCAGCGTCTTGAGGTATTGAGACATGTTCCGTTGCGATTGCTGGTTGATGGAGGTGTCATTCAGGAGAATGATAGATATGATTTCTCTAGATGGTATTCTTCAGCGATCACGGGGCGTGGTTTCTTCGACGCGGCACAGGCGGATTCAGCTAGGATACATAAGGCCATGGCCAATATCATTGATGGAGTTCAGAATACTTTCGAGGCCATATTTGCTAGTCTGTTGAATCCAGAGGAGGTGAATGTTGATAATTTGAGGGGTAGGCTGGTGCCTTTCTTTTCAGATGTTAAGACCTTTGTACAAGATGATTTCGAGAATACTTCTACTTTCTCCACCTTGATCCAGAACACGCAGGACTCCTTGATTGCTTGGAGAAAATCTTGTACAAGGCATGAACATTTAGTCACAGTATTGGAGTTTCAGCTAGATTGTGTTCCACCTATTTCGGTTCAGGAGGTTGAGGCCGTACTTCGCAGATTCGTGGAGTTGGCAGTCAGAGAGAAGGCAAATGGGAACGCACTACTGGACGAGGATCTTCTAGAAGACTGAATGTGGACATTTATTACCTTTACTATTTTTGGGAGTGAGTGGGAATCTTTGATTCATTTAATGTACCACTCCCTATCCTGGCAGTTTTTAGGGTTAGGGCTGAGGTGGCACGATTCTGGCCACTCTATTAATTGTAACCCTAGCCGTCTTTTGGGACTTGGCTAGCTATATAAAGGGGGAGTCCCCCTCATTTGCAATTCATTAGATCATTAGACAGTAGACATTGTGTGAGATTGGACGTTAGCATTAGAGCTAGAGCTAGAGCGTAGAGTATTGTAGACATTTTGCATATTGGAGAAGAAAGAAAGTTTTCCCTTTGAAAACTTTTGTGGAGATTGTTGTGTAACACTTTTCATGATAATAGATCTTTTCATTGATGGTGGAATTCGTCTTGTCATGAATAGCTAGCAAGGTCTCTTCTTCCTTTCGTATCCAAGTAGCGTAATTTTCATGCAAGTAGTTTACTGTGATGTGTGGTATTTTTGTTGAGGTAGCTTCTTTCACTCCATACCACTAGCGGCTTGTTGATGATAAGTTCGCCTTGCGTGGTCAACTGGACATTACCTTGAGTTTAACTTCGGTTGTGGTTTATATACCTATATGCGTCGTTTTGATGGTGTATGTATGTTAAATTATAACTTGAACATCTTTTACTATCCCTTTGAAGATTGCACTGATTTCGCTGAAGCTGTCCGACGTGAGGCTAGGTGAAATTTGGTTGAAGTCTGCCAAAACTGAATCCCACATATCTTGCATTTAGAATAGAGTACAAGTTTCTTAGGCCCTATACTCCTTTACTTTCAGCATATTTCTGATTAGCTTTAGGAAAACGAACCACACTGCCAAATCATACACGCAAGAAGCCCCTTCAAATCACATACCAACTGCTAACTGCAAGAAGTCTGAACAATTGTGTAAGTCCCCTCGTAAGAACACGGCAATACACATCAACCAACTGAGGGTATTCTAAGTATTCGGAACCTTGGAGTTGAACGTGCGAACTTTCTCGCAATCTTAGCGCACGGAATACTTTGATCAAGAGAGAATGGAGTAGCCTTCGGACTATTTTTGTTCTGCTGTTTGGTGCGGTCACAAAAACCACGTCAACAATACCCAGCTAGTGCCAATATTTATTATTTTGTTATTTTTTCACTTCACACACTGCACTTATATTTTATGAATATTTCACCCCTCACACACCACAATGACAAATTAGCTATTTGCTGGCAAATCTCAATTAATTTGTACATGGATTCTGAAGCTGGCAACTATAAATATTTCCTTATTGATAGCACTTCTAATAAGTATCCAACAAATTCTGCCCTTCACTTACAGGAATTGGAGAATAATAATTTATTGTTTGCCTGCAAACCTCCTATAAATTATGTTACATCCCGATTGTATAGCTATTAGGCTATTAGAGTTGAATAAGGATTATGTGTTTGTAAAGACAATGTTATGAATAAATAAAGATGTGAATCACCTTGTTATCAATATGAGTTTTATACATTAATGATCGTCTCATTCTTATGTTGTTCTTTTGATGTTAATCATGGTGTAAAACGTGCATAATGAGATTTATATGTGATGTTTTTATATCTTGTGAAATTTATATGTATTGCTAATTTTGTGAGCAATTGACTGCCGTGAGTTTATAATTGTGAATGCAGGAATGAGAACCAGTCCTCTAGGCAGAGGGGAAATATCACTTGGGAGAGGGGTATTGGTCGTTTAACCGGTAAAGTTAATCAGTTGAGCATGCACACACATTGTGAATGGTACATAGGGAAATAGGTCAGATAAGTTAGTTTAGAAAAGTCATCCATAGGCTTAGGAGTTTGATTTACTTCCTTATGCTTTATATGATGTGATTGATTAAATGTCAGTCTGACTATACTGTGATTCCCTGTGAATGAACAAAATAGAAGGTATGTGATAAAGGTCGAATGGGTACGTATACACATGTATACACTGTATACACATATCTAAATGTATAGACATATCGATACGTACGTACGTTAAGCAAATGGATATGCTCGTACATATGTATCGACATGTATATACGCATACATATGTATATACGTGATATATATGTGAACATGTTTACACGTACACATTCTGCCTAATATCTTTGATATAAATAATGTTCAAGTATTATTATCTAGAAGATTTAAATATATATTTATGTATATATATATATATATTAATAAGGTGATTATTAATATATATATATATATATATATATATATATATATATATATATATATCAATACATAAAGGATGTGTAAAATAGTAATATATTTGTATATTTTATAAATTAAATGTGTTAATATTAAAATTAATACATATTTATATATAAATACGTTTATATATAAATAAATATTAATGTTTAATATAATACATTTATAAATAAAATATGCAAATATAAATAATTAAAATTTAAAATAATGGAAAACAATTTCAATGTTTAAAGAATAAGCATTAATATTGGAGGGATGAAATCGCAATTTATATATTGTGGAAGTTTGAATGTAAAAAAAAGGTAGCTGTATGAATTATTTAACATTTCAAAATACATTGCAAAAGAAGCAAACTTCATTAAAAGAAATATTTGAAAGTTTGAACTTTAGAAAAACGAATGGGAAACAAATGTGGATATTCCCGTGAAATTGCGGAAGCTCCTGCGCAGCAGGAAATGCAAGAAGAAGTATTCAAAACCCGAAACCAGGAAAATAGCAACGAATTTCTGTGTTGTATCGATTGGAGCCTTGACCAAGAACGCAGCAATAAAATCATGTTGAGTTTATACGGCTGGCAGCAAAATGTTTCCTGTAGGTGGTGTTTTTGTTTGCTGAGTTGAAAAATTCTTCAACTGCTGGCTCCAAAGAGGTCGAATCATCTTGGGAAACATGACTGAGGGTTTGATAAGATGACAAGTGACAATTTGACCTGGTAAACATGTCAATCTGTCATTTTACATGCCCAGAAATGGGGAAACTGTTCTTATTGCGGCCTATAAATACTTCACAATTCTTCATTCGAATACACTGTTTGTTTTCTCATCATTGACGTTTTTAGAGAGTCTTTATATTGCATTTGAAAGCTAGTGCTGTGAGTTTGTGTTACTGTTCTGTTTCAAAGTGTTTTAGTAAGAGGAGAGTTGAGTATTCTTCAGCTGTATTTCTTAGACTGTGAGGAATCAATAGAAATCTGTCTGAGGAGAGTTTCTGGTTGAAGAAATTGTTTGCTGTGATCAACAATAGAAGGCTGCTGACAGAGGAACATTGGAAAGGAGCTTAAAATATATACAAGCATGTTTCTTAAGTAGTTTTATAGCTTAAAGTTGTCTTTCTTTACTTTTTTTAGAATTGCTGGTTGCATTTGATGTGAAATAAATAAATTATCCTTAGCAATCAAGTGTTGTTAGATAAGCTGTTATTGCATAATGATTTAAGGGACTTCATTTTAAGCAAGGGGAAAAGTTAGGGAATGACAATGTAGCTAAAGGAGATAGCTTGATGCATTTCAATATAGGGGTTAAGAAAGATTTAATAGGAATTGGGGTTTTGAAAAGAAGGGATTCAATTTGATTAAAGGGTTTTAAATCAACTTAATCTTATATGCATTGTGCTAAAGGGATTGTCTATTGTGTGTGATCATTGAATTATAGGATTATAAGTTTATGCATTTGTTTGAAGTTACGAAATTGTATGATCTCCATATATGGAGAGTACGTAGAATATGTATTAACCTCTAGGAACGAAATGATGTCAATACAAAGTGTATTCCTAGCTTGTGTTATTAGGTTAACATTAGGAAGCTTCGCTCCTAGGATAAAGATTTCCAGAAACAGGAGATAGGATAGTAAACACTTGTTTAAAGACTCATTTCCAGTAAACTGTTTGAGGTAGGAAGTCTGGGGTAAACTGAACCCATTGAAGGACATGGCCTACGCATAGAGTAAGGTAGCCCAAAGGCAAATCGGCCCTGAGTAGTGTAAGTGATAGATGACTTACTCAGTCGTTTACTGAACCAAAATACTATGGCCATAGTAATGTAATGTACCTACATCCTCTTAGTTTAGGAAGATGATTACATTGTCAGTTCACAGTGATCCAAAACGTACATACTAGGTTGGGATTGTAAGATACAAGAATCTAGTAATGTAGGACACGACACTATGCTCAGTTGGTTAACGGAATCAGTCACTCAACCAATCTCTTCGACGAAGGGAGGGCCATTCATTGAAAAATGAATGTGCGGGGGACTGCATTATTAGTCCGTGGTTGGCGGAAAAGCACCCGAGTGATGTTTCTCCTCCACAACCTGACAACCGAAGAACCAAGATTTGAAAGGGAAGAACCTGGACCATCTTACTTCTATTTGTGCAAAAGCTGTTAAAGCTGTGTATGTACTTCTTATACTTTCATACTCTGTTATTCATTTGAAAAGTTAAAGTTATTTAAATTGGGAAAAGCTTTGAAATCATATTTATATGTTGTACTTTATTTCGAAAAGAAAAGAAAAAATTTGTTACTATGTTATTTACTCGTTTACTTTGGTTAAAAGTTGTAAAAGTTAGAAATTTTTATTTTACGTAGATGTCGGGTCGTTACAAATTATTTAATCTTCAATCATTCAGCACCTGTGTGATTCCACCTGCAAATCGGCTAGGGTAGATGTCTAACCACCGAAACCAATTCCCTTAAGGTTTTCGTCCTAGGGTTTACTCCCACTGAAAGCTTCACGTTTTCACAAAGAAAATAGAATCAAGCATATGCAAATGAGCTTCCAATTCACTTTTTATAATTTCCCCATAGAACCTTCCCAAAGGTACTTTTTTAATTTCCCGCCTTAAAATAAATCAATAAAGCACTTTTATAAAGTGACTTTATAATATTTGTCATTTTTAAATTACTTAAGTCACCTTTCCAAATTAGTTAAAATAAAGTCATCCAGAAAAATATATTTAAAACTCACTTTTAAATAATAATTCATAATTTTTTCCCTCTACAAAAGTGACTTTATGTTGTTTTATTTTTTATCCTCAGCTAAAGAGACTGTAATAAAATATTCAGCTTAATAATTAATTAAACGCAAGATGCCTAAAAATATAAATTTAAAAAAAACTTTATTTACTTAATTAAATTATCTCCTTTCTGCTCACCAAGGCTGAAAAAGGGGACATTACAAAAAGCTTATTTGTTGTTTGCATCTACTGCCATATTTACATCAGCATTTATTATTCAGATCTACTACCATATTTAATTATGTTTGGTATATAAGTGTTTCATATTTACATCAGCATTATTCAATGTCAAATCTGCTGCAATATCCATGATGTTTCAAAAGTATGAAGGTTTCCCCCCTTTATTTTTGTTATTATTTATTGTTGATCAACATTTATTGGAGTTGGCATTTGTTGTTCTCTATTCCATATTTGTCTCATTATTGCACAAATTAAAATTCACAAAAATTGCATATTTGATTGAAAATTTGGAAAGGGACAATGCAAGAACCAAGATATGGACTTGGTATTTAGACGTAAGTTTGTTTACTTAAGTCGAGTCCACTTTCAATGATGCTATATTATATTTTTAGAGGGTATGCACCCACTTGTGAAAATTTTCACCATCATTTTTGTTCTAAGTAATGAATTTTGCAACTGAAGGTTGCCCAACTTGTCTTTGTCACTTTTGTGAGTGAAAATTGGAGAAACCAAGTTGATTGTGCCAATGAGTAGTCCAAAAGTGTCTTAGCTAGACCATGTGTCCTAAAAAGTGGATAACCTAGCTTGATTGCACCCATGAGTAACCCAAAAGTGTGTTGAAGCATGCACTGAATGACTTGACTTTCTGTCAAGTTAAAAATGTGAACCACTTGTCCACTATATCGACACATTAAAAACTACTCCTTTGATAGAAAAAGTTATGTTGAAAATGAAGGTATCTAATGATCTCACTCTATACATTGTCACTAAAAACTAGTGTTCCACGGGGACGTGTAGCCTCCCAAAAAACCCCCATGTTTCTGAGACAAGGATGTCTCAGACACTTGGGGACTTAGGGGGACGTTCCCCCACCGCCCCACCACTAGTGTCATCATCTCCAAAATGCCTTTGAGACGTTGGGGATGCCAAGACATCCTCGAGACATCCAAGGAACTCCTAGGAGTCTCCTAACCATCTCAAGGACGACCAGGAGTCTCCTCTGGCCAAACAACCAAAAAGCAATTTTTTAAAAAAAATCAAATTTTTCTTTTGAACTCTGTGCCCAAGGCTAAACCCTAATGGCCTATGGGCTCCATTGTCATAAACCCGTCCAATTGCTAAAATAAATCGCAACAGATGTTTGACATAAGAAGCATAGTTAAGGTTATCGCTGAATTGGTATTAAATAGGATTAATTAAGCTTTGATTAAAATTGCCCAAACTAATGATATTATAAGAGCAATTAATGGAGAACCACGATCAGTTTAATAGACGTCATGTAAAGGGCAGCAAGTTAAAGATTAAAAGGATCGATATTACTAATTAACAAGCCGACTCAGAATTAAAAGACAGTGATACCTTTATTGGCAGCAATTATGCTTAACCAAGGGGTGCAATTAGTCTAAAAGGATCAACCAATAAAGAAAAGTCATCACCTTTTAGAAGGGGTGTCTTTGATCATAAAGATATAAAAGATAATTAGAAGTGAAGAGCAGATCATCATCAAACATTTTGCAGATATATACATCTTTAATTAGCAGATCTAAGGTGCTCATAAGGAGCCCCCGATCAGCCTTCTATGGTCGCCTGAATAATTTGTCATAAGCAGATACGGCACCAAGTAAGGGTCGCATGCATATATAGATAATTTTCAAAAACAGCGAATCTTTAGAGGTCTGAACCTCTTGCATGTTCAAAGGCATGATATCAAATTAATAAACCAGAAATAGCCATTATACTCTCTAATCAAATTTACAATATTGATCTAATATTTGAATCAGACTACTTAATCCGAGATTCATAAACGTATTATTATATTAGTGTTAATCAGCTGCTTCCTAAATAGTGCATCATTTTGCTAGCTCTTAAGACTATTGGTTCTTGGCATGTTTTTTTGATTATCATTATCTATAAAATTAAAGGCAAAATTCACAATAAATCTATAAAGGACATTACATCCACCCAAACCCCACAAACTCTATAAAACTGCTTCCTATCTTCATTTTAATTCACAAAAACAAATCAACAAGAAGCTAATAGTGTGAGTGTGAGAGTGAGAGTTGCAACTGTAAGGTGAAAGAGTGAGAATGAAGAGCAAGAGGGTTGAGGAGGAGCAAGAAGAGGAGTGACCATGTTAATGTTCACTTCAAAATTCAAATGTTAAAAACTAGTTTGCCAAATTTTCATTTGTACTTTAAAATTCTTATACTTATACATCTTTTTGTAACTATTATTTCGATTACTATATGTATTTCAATGTCGCCCCCAGCTGCCACCCTGCCACCACCCCCCCATGTCCTCAAACTTAGGCCCTTGGTCCCCCCGTCCCTAAAACCCATCCCTACGTCCCCGCATCCCCCTGTCTCCTTGTTAGGAAACTCTGTGGAAGTATGTTAAAAACCAAAATTATGCAATCTCAGGGGTTCAAGTGCTGAGTTGAACATTACTTGCTGAGATAATATAGTGATCATGCAACAATATCCTATAATTTACAATATGCTAGAATGACATATCCTTAATGGATAATGTGAGCTATCTCTAAGTACCATGCTCAAAAAACCAAAAATCTGGATAGTGAGTCTCTGAAGCCATCCTTTCTGGTTTTCAACTTAATGGAAAGAGTTTGTAAGCCACCCTTTCGGGTTAGAAACTTACAACTTAAGTACAAAAGTAAAATCAACAAGAGGCAATATTTGTAGCCTCAAATAGTTTGTATTGAGTTGCATATCTAGTAGTCTCAATGTGCTCATTATTAGTATCCCAATGGGAAATCACAGGTACAAAAAATCATTGCTCCTATCAACACCAAAG
>VDFB02321063.1:0-63385 GCA_007258455.2 Sequoia sempervirens
AGAGATAGAGGGAGTGAGTGAGTGAGTGAGATAGAGAGTGAGTGAGACCTAAGAGAGGGAGAGGGGGTAGAGGGTAGAGGGTAGAGGGTTTAAGGGTTTTGAGTTTAAGGGTTAAGGGTTTAGGGTTATGGGTAGAGGGGAGAGAGATAGAGGGATTCAGTTAAAGAAAAAACCCCAACCTTAGGATTTTCCCAATACCATAAAAGACTAGTAACATAAGACAAGACAAGAAAGGAACATAAGATAGGATAGGAAAGGACAAATTCAAAAGATGCAACATACTATGTTGATATGTCCTTCAATCTTCTTAAGAAGATCCATGATCTGTTTATAAAGGAAGTGACTTCATAGATGCATCAAGTTCAATTATGCATCTTTAATGAGGAAGCATTTCAAGTTGTTGTCAAGCCCCTCTCACCATAACCCTATTGGACAATCACACATCACATAGGAACGTGAGTTGTTAGGTCACCCACATATGTGACAAGTGGTTGTCCAATAAAGATAAAATGAGGAGACTATGTGTATTTATTACACATAACAAAACAAGAGCAATGGTTGAATCAAGGTCATGACACACAATTGAACAAATTCTCCAAAGAAGAATGACAACATCATTAACATTTCATTCAAAATTCACTCAAATCCACATAAGGAGAGAAAATATATTAGAATTATACGTTTATTCATGCTTATAAGTCATATCTGCATACAATTTAAGATAATTTTCATATATTCATCCAAAACTCAAAACCTATTCCTATCTTTCTACCCATATATTCAACTCAAAACCTAGCTAGAGCTTTCATCAGTTCTCTCCCTACAAATGAGCCTTGAATTCCCTTTTATATGACAAGGGAGCAACAAGCTTCAGGCTCAAATGTAATTTCACCACAAATTTTCATTTGATCAAAATATCCATTCCATTTGACTTTCATTTCAAAACTTCCCAAATGTTGAATTTGCAAAACATAGTGCATGAATTGGGGAAAGCTAAAGTTGTAACTACCATCAGAAAAGGGAACACAAATTGTCATCAAAATCCCCTTTGTCGCTATCCATGCAAAAAACCAGGAAACCAAATTGCCACAAAGGAACACAATTGACATCAAAATGTGCCACACATGCAGAACCAACACCACCAACAACAACATCATCAACATAAAATTATACATCCCACACAACAACTTCTTATTTACCCGCCACCTTGCCCTTACCAACACTCAGACCCCGGTATACACACCCGCTTCTAGTTGTTGCTAGAGGAGGAGAGGAAACCTTAGCCTCCTCTTCTTTCTTGTCCTTGCCCAATACAGTTCTAGTCTGTCTGCTTGGGGTTTTAACAACCAATGGCACCATAGATATCACTTCCTCATCAGAGGGCAGACCGTGATTGAAGTGAGGTAAATACCGATAGTAGTCAGAGTCGGTCTCGGTTACATCATCAAAAGTGTTGCTCGTAAGGTCAATGGGCGAGTGTTGGAATCTAGAGGAGCCATGCCCATAGCTTATTTTCGTACCGACACTAGTAATAGAGCACATCGACTGCTTGCCTTTGTCATCTACCAGTTGAGAAACAATGTCCTGGAATTGCAACCTTCTACTACATCTAGTGGGCACAAGCCTGGGCTTGTCAACCAAAGCACCTTCCTGAATAGCATGACCAAGCTTTTGTGAGCTCAAATGAACATAACTCCTTACTGACTTACTCATTTTCTCTTGTCAGACAAGCACTCAAACTTGATTAGACTCAGCCCACAAAGTGCTCTAACTGCTACAAGAATGACACTATTAGCAGTTAATTCCTCTTGTATTTATTGTGCGAGGTAATGGAAAACTTCATCAATGCTTAGTAAAAATGCATGTGTAAACATGGCAATTAGGTTGCATATGTACTATCACCGTTTAACTTGAGCTGCATGAGAATCCGCAGATCACCCTTCATGATTTCCAACAACAACATCTTCACACAGATTGAGATTGACGTGACTACACAAGCAAGGAATAATTCATTAATGCTTCACCAGTTGTACGATAAAATGACCACCATGTTCCATTTTCCAACTTTGAATACTGCCCGCTGATCTCCTGAAGAGTTGGCAGATCAAACGGTTTATCTCGGGCTAACTCAGTTTGACATCCAACAAAGCATCGTTCACCTTCCTCATGACTAATAACATTAATCCATCTCAGAAACCAACTACCATGTCGACAGGTCCTATGCACTTTGCAAACTGAACGGCTGGAGCTACGCATCACAATCTCGTTGACCTCGCGGCTTTTAACCAACCTTCATCTTCCCCTGGAAGCTAGCGGTGGAACAACAAAGATTTACATTAGCTTTTGATCTTGGTTGTCGATCTAAAACCATGGGTTATGAGCTCAATAGTGGAGATTGGGCCCCACATTCCATACAAGACACACATCTACCTTTTGCTTACCTCACGCCAAATAATAAGGCGACACCTTAGGTCTGCGAGTTGGTGGGGTACGATCAAGATCTTCTCCCATATCTTCGAATCTGAAAAACCTACACATTGCACGTTAGTATTTAATGAAAGGCTTTGGCTAAGCCGTCAGGACATGACCACTGGGGTTAATGGCTTAGGCTTACGTCACCAGATTAAAATTAAAACCCAACTTTGATTTTAATACTTTATTTCCTTCGCAGGTTTTATTTCCTAAGTCTTGGTTGGCCCCGTGTTTCATCTTTTAAAAAACAACTTATGTCATTGTTTACTGTTGGCCTAGTGATGTCCCTCGTCCTTTTTAATGAATGTTTTATTTTGCAGAAGGGATCGAATTCGCACTACCGTTGATCAAATTTCCTTCGAATATCAACGGTTGCCTGCCATTGCATGATCAAAAGCTGTAGGATTTTTCGCTGTTACCTTTTTGAAGGGTTTTAAAATGACTTATGTCTTATCGGCTCATCGAGGCCAGGCCCCTTTGTTTTAATTTTATCTCCTCCGCTGGGTTTTATTTTTCCCTAAGTCTTGGATAACCCCGTGCTTCATCATTTTTAAAACAACTTATGTTGTTTGTCATCCACCTAGTAATGCCCATTTCTCCTTTTAATGAATGTTTTATTTTTCAAGGGTTGATTTAGTGCTACCGTTGATCTATTTCCTACAGATATCAACGGTGCCCGCCATCTCGTGATTGGGAATTGAAGGATCGTGAAATCACGGGCGGGCGCCACATGTCCTATCCGAGGGATCAAATTTGCGCTATCACTGACCAACTGCCATTTGATCTGAGCCGTTCCTCGCCATCCCGCGATGGTGCTTGGGTTGATTGCGAAATCACGGGCGGGCGCCACGTGTCTCATTTGATGAAGCCTAAAGAGTAAAGGAAACACTAGCCGACTTTAAATGTATTAAGGAGCGGATTACTAAAGTGTTCTCGAGACGCACATGTTCTAAATCGACGGATATGTTATAATCTCACTGGAAAATCTGCTTGAAGGTTAACGACATGGTTGGCGACTGTGTTAAAGGAACAAGATCATTGATGCTCAGGATCAACGGTTGCACGACATCGCGTGATCAAAAGTTTCAGGATTGCGATATCGCGGGCAACTGCCACGTGGACTTCCTTCATAATGTATGGTAAGGTGGGCCCCTTATCACCGTGTTGGAAATTATTTTAGCTTGTTTTGAAGGTGGCCATCGATGATTTGATCAAGCTAAAGAATTGATGGCTCGAATTTAAATCTGCATCAAATATGGTTGGAGCCGTTCGTGCAGCGCGAAATTGAGCTTTAATGGCAGATGAGACACTTGCTGGCATGATTTGATCAATAATAAAATCAATTTTCCTGCTTGGTCTATATCACAAAGCATTCAACTATTTCGTGGAGCAGTTTCAGAGCCGAAGGTAGAATTGCGAGTTTCTGCAGCCAGAATTTGGGAGTTCTACGAACAAAGCCGTGAGTTTATTTTCTGTGCCTCCTGGTCATTTTGCATTTGAATTTTGGAAAGGATTAGCTGGATGTGCTGTGAGCTTGTTGATGAATGTGTTAGGGATATAGTTTAATTATAGTTGTGAGAAATTGCAGTGTTTTGTCCTGTAATTTTCTATCTCTAGTTAGTCCTAGCTATCTGAATTATAACGTTGTAAAGAAGCCCTAGTTTGTTCGAGATGGCACCACCCAAGCAACATTCTGGCCACACTGAATATTTGAAATGAAACTTGTATGATGATTTCCTAGATCAATTTCCCTTGTCAACGAATGATAGGAGGAACGGATTGGTCGTAATGTGAGGGAAAATCCTGGGGGAAGGGTTAGTGTATAATTGCTCCAACATTGCCGATGCTAGGGTTCCCCTCACTGGCTTGGAAATTTTTAGATTGTGGTACGGACAGAGGAATTTGCCTCACCCTTTTTCAAATGGATGGATGTATGATATGGGGAAGCTGGTGGTACCAAATGTATTCCCTGATGTAGACCTGCTTAGGGCAATGGCTGCAAGATATGACCCTGTTACACGGATAATCAAGGACAATGATGGAAAGGTTCTATTGAGCATTAATAGAGAAGAGGTCCAACATATTTTTGACTTGAGTGAACTAAGCGAGACTTGGTTCCTATCAACCTTGAGGAAATGAAGCAGGAGTATGCAAAGCTGAAATCTCTTTTTAGAGCAAGGTTGCTTCCACCTCATGTGGCTAGGGCAGGAGGTTCAAAATTTCATATCGGCCCCAGTGACCAGGAACCTTTGAAATTAAATTATTTTGCAAACCATTTCCTGGCCACTTTCTATTCTTTATGTTAGATTTTGGGTTTCAGTCCTGGTATGGTAATGCCCATTGCTTATATGTTCATGGGGGTGTAAATACAACACCCTAACTTCTCAGTGACCTATGACTTCACTTCTTTCTTGGATGAGAGGATGCATGAAGGGCTGTCAAAGGTGCAAAACAATGATATCGACACTCAATTCTTTTGGTATTCTATGCTAATGCATATGTTTTTGTTTAAGAATG
This sequence comes from Sequoia sempervirens, assembly GCA_007258455.2. Taxonomy (NCBI): domain Eukaryota; kingdom Viridiplantae; phylum Streptophyta; class Pinopsida; order Cupressales; family Cupressaceae; genus Sequoia; species Sequoia sempervirens. Next base: position 4,990 of record VDFB02321063.1, read on the forward strand.
CTGACTTTTTCTCTGAGAGGATGAAATTAAGGCAATCCGTTGATGGAGAAAGATTTCCAGTACAAATATGGGCTGCAGATTTATCTTGTAATAAGGAAAGCACTAGTTATGTGCAATTTAATAATTGTTTTGCTTCCAGATTAAAGGCTAGATTAATGGTGAATATACCTAGGATCCCAGAGGAATTACATGATTTCCTCAAGCCAAAGGAGAGGAAGACAAAATTGAAGGTTTACCATAACTAGGGTGACATTATCCCATACCTAGTTAGCACTGTCTTGAGAGTATATGGTTTTTAGGGAGCCCCTCATATACTACCATACAATGTGCCACCAAAAGTGAGATTTTTAGAAGTTATGTGGCATATAGGTTGTATTCATGAGGACAACCTCACTAGAAGGGGTAAGGGAACATTTTTCTCAGATTATACAGTGGTGTCTGATTTTGTATTTTTAAAGGGAGGCTGGACACATTTTGATAATTTCTTTGATGATTACCATTTGAGGTGTGGACCAAAGCGCAACATGATCCTAAGGGTTTCTTTTCTCTTTTCAGACAAAGAATAAAAGCTAGAAAATTTGTGCATGAGTTCAATTTCCCTAATGACTTGATTAGAAATGAATTTGATTTGAATAGACAGGAGTTGAACAAGGAGAAATGGATAGCTTATGGTAAGCTACTAAATGTTGTGCACAAAATGGATCTGAAATATGATCCATTGTTGGAGTTCAGTCCCCACCATAAGAAAATTAATTTTCTGATGGGAAACTTCAAGGAAATTATGGGCACATTGAGGACAAAAAAGGTAAATTTAGAATTGAGTCTGGGTGTACAAGATCAAGGTTCCAAACCAATTGAAACAAGGCCAACATACCAGCCTACGGAAATGTGTCCCATTTACATGAGGAAAAATGATAGTAGCAGTGATGAAGAAGAAGTGGACAGAAAAGGAAAACAGATTATGAAAGTGCCTCCACAACCAAGTCCAAAATTCAAAGTGCGTGGGGCAATCAAAATTATTGATTTAGAATCATCACCAGAAGATAATCCCTCATCACCACCATTCGAGCCAAGCCCTAAGAGGCAAATAATTGATCAACCATAGGAGGATTTGATGGATGTGATTATTGTTATTGATCAAGACATGCAAGTTGGTATTCCTTCCCCTCCTAGGCTAGCTGAATTAGTTTTATCTGATTTAGATATGAAAGGTAAAAGTGTACAAGATGCAAGAATGGAGGCATGCAAGGAGTTTCTAGATGACAATACATTTGTAAAAACTCCTGTATTCTTGCAATTGGTATGGAGGATGAAGTTTGAAGAGTATCAAGATAAATGTAGGCAGAGAAGAGAACTAAGGCCTGACAGGTCAGACCAGGAGAATGATGAGGAGGTAAAAGATGAATTAATGGAATAATTCAAGAACATCACTCCTGAAGAAGGAAGAAACTAGTGAGTTAGGTTGGTGTATTAATTCTTCCTAAATGAGACATTGCAGATGCAGTAGCCTTTAATACTATTATGAAGTCTAAGAATCCCTTTCAAGACTTTGAAGAAGAGGTCAAGGCAACATTGCAAAACTCTGCTTTCAGTGAGGAATATGAAACTCTGGAAATTTGGGCATAGGCCCCACAAGGGAGAAAACTAGATGTTTTTGATATTAATCCAAATTTCAAGGGAGGATTGATAATAAAAAGAGCTTCAAAGACCTCAACCACTGAGGCCACTAATTTGACTATGAATGTGGCCAAATTGGCCCAAAAGATTGCTAAAAGGGAGGAAGCTGAAAGGAAGAGCTTAATAGAAAAATATAACCTTTTCATTGAGGAGTACAACAAGATGCAACAGAAAAATGTTGAGTTGTAAACTGAAGTGGAGAGGTTTAGGTATAAGCAGATTGGGGAGACATCAAGTGCTCCAGGAACCAGTACATTACCTTCCACAGTAGGGTTAGTGCCTCTTGCTTCTCCAATTGTTTCCACACTAGGATCTCCAAGTCATAATCCTGTCCTCACCCTTTTTTTAGAGGAAGTTGAAGAAGAAACAAGGTGCTATGTCGATCCTACAAAGAAGTAGCTCTTGCAAAAAATTGATGAATTGTAGGCATCATTAAAGAAAAGTGAGGAGGGATCTCTCTTAAAGAAAAAGGAAATTGTTACTACTGTTTTGAGGCATTTAAATGAAAAGGTTGATAGCAAATTGCTATCTATACATTCTTTATATATTCTTTGCTATTAGCAGCAATAAAGAATATTGATAGGGATCAGGAAGTAGTGATACCAATAATTGAAAATTGGATCCCGAGGGCTAGTGATCTGGATATCATGTATAAGGCCTCAAGGTTTGATATAAATAATAAGCCCCAATAATTAAAGCCTACTCATGTGTTAGTAAAATCATTGCAAGGTTTTTAGACCTTACCAGATGACTTGAGTAGGAAGATTAGGGAGCTGGTGAATAATTTCAATGATTGGGGTAACACATTGTTACTTGATATAATTGATGAGCAGGGGAAAATTAGGTCATTTCAAAAATGGTAGGATCAAGCAAGTGAGGCCATCAATGATCGAATCAATTCAATTTTTGATGAATCAAACTATGATTTTTTGGTGAGCTGTATGGACAAAATCATTAGTACCAGCTCATTTTTGGAATCTTCTGAAAGGGACACGAATCAAGTAGTGGTACAATACACACCTTATAATACCAAGGTGGATGAGGTAATTAATTTTGACTGGCCGACTAATGATGAGTACCAAAATTGGGTAACTAAATATTTGAATAAGGAGGAGTAAAAGGAGTGAACTACTAGCAGGTGGAAGATCAGATGATGCGGTTGCAACGGTTCCAGTTTTGTGTTGACAACTTTCTCAGTGCGGTTTTCTTGTGGTTTTTTGCATCAACGTTCCTTAGCTGATATGATGAACAAGAATATTTTTCAAGGTGGTGGTATTGCTTAGTAAATTTTGGAATATCACGAGGTGCTCCAATTGGTATTGGCAGTGTAATTTCTAGCCAGTGCTTGCATATTCATTTTTCTATAAGAAGAGTTTCAAGGCTGCAAGTCTGGGTTAGCAAGTTAGACAATTTTTGGGCAAGTCTAGGTGAAGTTACAGAGCAAATTGTAAAGATCGATGGTTTTAGAGAAAAATGCAATTTAGGTTTTGAGTTATTTTGTAACAGGTTTTGGGTTCATAGAGATTTAATGTTGTATATCAGTACTAGCATTTGAGTTGAAATAAAAATTTGAGCTCATGTCTCTCTATTGTACATGCATATCTGAACTTTGAATGAAATAATTAAGGGTTGTTTTATCCATCTCACTGTTGTGGTGTGTATGATTCTATTTTAGCTTTAATTCAAGGAATTAATTAAAATACTTGAATGGGATTATAGGCGGATATGTGCTGTATAAGGATTTGATAAGTAGTCCTTGGTTAGAATGCATACTGATGAAATTGTAATGCAATATTGTCAGGGATCTTATATGTGATGCATTAAATCTATTATAAACCTCTAGATGCTTATGAATTTGACTCCTGCAATGGATATATGGAATTGATCTAAGTTGTAATTATTAGTGTAGTTCAATATTTGTTTGCCTTTGCCTAGAGCTTGCTACAAATTGCAAATCATTGACTATCTTATACAATGGATTGTGTTTAGTTATCTCACACTCTAGATAGTTGATATTGTCTATGAACAACCAATTCTAGTTGATATTATCTTATCGTGTTGAGCTATTAAGTAAGATCATTTGCTATTGTTAATGTTGTTTATAATAATGGTGAAGAGGTTGTAAACACATTAAGGGATCACCTTCATGAACATTAACTCCTACATCATCATGATCTAGTTCCTCCTCTTCGACATCTTTGTCAGGGACATCATCAACTAACTGTTGATCCTGATCATCATCTACATCATCTTCTAGTTCTTCGGTATCTTCTTCTTCCACCATATTATACTTTACCGACCTTCCTCTTGCATCATGTCTAACAACAAATGACCAACCCAGTTTACCTGGAACTTCTAAGTAAAATACCTGCTCACATTGACTTGGAAGAACATAGGTCTCATTTCCAACTCGCTTGATGAACTTTGTATTAACCATGGTAAATCTATTATCATGTTCAATAATAGTTCTCTCAGGATCATTTTCATTCAATCATAGCCTATACCATAGGACAATGAACAAAATTAATCTAAAGGACTTAAAGTCACACTCAAGTATATCATCCAAAATCCCATAGTATTGATTTTATGAGACTTTTGGATGTATGTCACTTCTAGATGAAATATTAGTCACCTGAAAGACTAATGTTACACCAGAATCACAAGTTTTCTTCATGTCATCCAACATTTTGATTCAAAATTTATGACCATTGCACCACATAGCCTTGTGGTGTTTCACCTGCAATATGTCAAACATGTAAAAATTATTGCAATATCGTCAGTTGATAAACATATTTATTCTTGGCAGAATGTATGCAAAGAAAACAATCTCAAGATATATATACATCAATATACTTGAAAATAATTAAATAATATGGGTGATTAATATATTTATACATACTTTTTAATCTCTTAAACCATGTGCTAAATCAATTTCCCTTTGTGTAACATTGGAATCTTCATTACGATGAAACTTATTACCAATGAAGCCACACCTTCCCATGTTAATGCGTGACTAGGTTATTGACATCGTTCAATCCATATTGTCATCCAATCAAGATTGTTGGTGATGTACAAATATAGTGCATCCCACTCTTGACCAACTGTATAAAAAGAAATTGAAATTCACAAATGACGTACAATTAGTCAAATACCACAATATATGACAATTTATAATTGATGTATATTGAATTAAAATTAAATAAGTACAATATGCATAAAATCATAATGTAAAATGTATTCCAATTAATCTCATGACCAATGTATAGTACCTCTCACTTTCCTCAATCTACAGCACCACCATCGGGTACTCCCCTTGAGATTTGTTAATGGAGTTGGGATCCCAAATGCGATCTACGTGGATCTTTGCTGCAAAATTTGGAAGATATTCACTAATGTACACTATGGTCTGGTATACCATATATCCCTCCACCATGGAACCCTCAGGATGTGCTCTTTGTCTAACTAAAGCCTTCAAAAATTTCAAGTGCCTCTCAACCATCCACATTGACCTTGTGTGTACAGGTCCACACAATTCAATCTCCTCAACTTGGTGTATGAGGTAGTGTTCTTGTGCATTGAAAAATGTCAAAAGTAGACACTTTTGCATTTCATAAATTAGACGAGAAATTTTTCTCTTCCAATAATTTATATCTTCTTTATCGATTTCTTTAGATGACAACCATCTACAAGTGATTCAAAGCACAAATATATTAGAGATTTAACAAAATATATAGTATATGTACATAACAGAAGTAAAACAAATGGAGATATAAAGATGTATAGAGATAGATTGAAAAATCTACTACTTACCTCATAGTTTCCAAGATCATCTCTTATGACATTTGTTGTAAGTTGTTTGGAGTGAGATAGAGGTAAAGGCGTGTGCCAACAATTATAAAATTATCTTTTCATTATTACCAAAAGTAGTAAACACAATGCTTGAAAGAAATTACATGCATTATACAAGTGTATATAATATGCAAAATAATTACGTAATGACCTTCTTGATCATCGTTTTCATCTGACCAGATTCACGCCTTTTCTTTGTTATTATGATGATTTTATGTTCTAGAAAAAACAAATCCTATAGGAGGTGAATTTTTCATATGGCTTCTTTATAGCATTGCTGCTCACGGTAATAACCAAGGAGGACATATATCCAATTTGAGTCTCCATACAGCTGTTGAATTGAGATAACATTTTTCATTACCCACGATTGAAATACAGATGTCTACTAAACACAACAATTTTTCTTTGTCATGCCTTCCATCAATATTTTCCATAATGTTTTACTCAGTATATTCTTTTTGATATGCATTGTATCAGAACAAATGCTGTTGTAGTGGATTCACAGCAAGTAGGAAGAATTATACTGAGATAACACCTAGGTCTTTGTAGAGTGACCATTACTTTCTATGACGACCTTCATAAAGCATATAAGTTAAAAAAATTAACAACAATCATTGTCAATTACAATATGAGTAAACACAACACAATATAAAAGCATAAATTCAAAACATATCATATATGATAGATAAACAATGTGATCCAATGTATATAACAGTGATTAGTTCTATTATATTAACTTCCATAGTTGAGGTGTCATTCTTCCTGGTTTTGATGTAGTCTCTTCTTTCCCATTGAAAAGAAGTTTTTTTAGTAGTTCGATGCTTATGATTTCTGTGGAGGAAGTGCCTATACTCATCAAACACCTACTTTCCTAAACTTGTTGAACAACGAGATTTCATCTTTGGACCACAAAATGGACATGCAAATTTTCCCTTTGTTTGAAGACCTGCAAGATCATATATAATTGGATTAAATGTGTCAATTTTTATAATTATATATAATGAATAGATTATTTTAAAAACATGCATGATATCTACTTCATCAAATTAAATATTGTTAGAATTAGAATAGAACGTTATGTAACACACCACAAAAATGTATTGTACGAACATCATGAATTATCGTCACAAGCGTTGCATGGGATGAAATTGTGTAACACTATTGGTCTGGTGTCATGCATGTTGGCATTCCATAACTTTAGTAACTCGTCGATAAGAGGCTCGATATATACATTCATATCTTTAACTTGGTACTTACCTAGTTGAATGAACATAAACATTACGTAATTATTATAACCATTTTACTGCAATATATATAAATTAATGTACATAACTATTGAATGAAAAAAATATAAGTCATTATGCAACAAATAAGATAAATGAGATGCTACTATGTTAAAGAAAATTGATGTAAACAAATACTCAGAACAATCATTGACAACATTATGTGCTCCCTCTTTATTGACATCCATGGAGGAATGTTATTGTTGATATCAAAAATATGCCACACTGAGTAAATAGATCTTAACTCTCCAAATGGATTGACACCGTCCGCTCCCAATGAAAGTCTGAGATTACGAGGTTCTTCTTTAAAGTGTGGCCATTTTTCCTTCATGTCCCTAAATGCAGAACCATCCATAGGAATTCGAAGAATGTCATCTCCACTTCTATTCTATGCATGGTAATCTATAAATTGTGCTAAGCTTTCACACCTAAATAATTGTTGGATACGTGGAATAATGAGAATATAATGAAGAACCTTGCAAGTCACCTTTTTTGTTAGTTGATTTGTTCGATATATACTAATATGACATTCTAGGTATTCTGTTGCAAATTCCTATTGTTTATGATATATAATATGATCATTGAAATATGCATCTATTGCTTGATACTCCATTCTGATATCTTTCATAATGGTAGATAAATCTTGGTATGAGCGAGGTAAAATATTTGATGGTCATAACAAAAATTCACTAATCAATCTACAAAAAAAATAATTTGTTAATATAAAGAATATTAATGGTACATATTTCATCCTTTATTTATTAGTGATGAACTAACAACAATTAAAATAGATGAAAAAAGATGACATATATGGCATACCTTAACATCCGTGAGATTTCTATGTTTGATAAATCATTCATAACCTTCAAGTTCAACAACAACAATACAACAGAGAGAAGAGTTGTTTGAGAGTCTTCATAAAGGGGCTCGTATGCCTTCTCAAGTACAGGTAAATCATGAACATCATCAAAGTCATCTTGATCATCATGATCAGCTCTGCCAATAAATGTGTCATGGATCAATGTATTCTTACCATCATCTTCAACTGTGTTTTCTGGCGCATGATCATCTTCTTCCATAGGATCATTAACTTCATCTTCGATATTCACAGCTCCATGTTCATACGCTTGCAAAACCACATTCTCCGGGCCGTGATAATCCATATAATTTGTACTAGGGTGCCCCACCTTTATAATAATGATAGACACAAATAAACCATGATCATATCAAGTGATTATATATATAATGTTAAAACGATATAAACATTTACAAACTCAATCAATATAAACACATATAATGAACAACTTACCAATGGACAATAATCATGCCCCCCTTCAACGTGACCATGCTGCCTACAATGTTTCTCAGCTGTTGTGATTAAAATTTGTCGTCTTTAAGTCCTTGCAATTATTGCAAGGACAATAACATTTTCCATCACCCTTTCTTTTCAATCTAGCCCACAATCTATCAAGTGTCTCTTCATTTTTTTCTGGACTAATAATATCCGACATGATTTTTTTTTACCAAGCTTGACTATTTAGATCTTCAAAAAATATCAAACTCACACTCCAATAATTTTTATTCATAGACATGTAACATCTAATAATTCTGATATTTTACACCAAAAATTTGGCATGCAACCACCCCTACAAAAGAGAAGATAGTTTGAAGTTAATGACCCCAAACAACACTTTAAAATGCTAATTCCAAAACTTATTAAATTCTAATTTTACTATAATTTCTAACCGTTAAGACTGCTGAAATTAGAATATTGAACTTGATCGCAAACTTCCTACAACGATAGAGGTAGCGAGCTAGTAAGGGCAAGTGACCCATTCCTAAGGAGCAACAAGTTAGAATCATCATTGCTAATATCAATATGGATTTATCCTTTTAGTTAAAGATGCAATGTGTCACTTCTTATGATGAGCTTATCCCTAGGGCCCTCAACATTGAGAGAGCCCCAATCGCACAAGGAAGCACACACTAGTAGAATTTGGAAAATAAATGACTAGGTGACTAAAATTTTTAGTCACAACAACTAAACATGACTAAATTCTTCTCATTTCTTGCAACTCAACTATAAATGAGTAAATAAATTACTAGTTTGGTTGTTGATTAAAAATTATTTAGTCACACAAATAAAAGTGACTAAATAGTTAGTCATTTATTTAGTCACAATCCATTTGAATAAATCATTTAAGGAATCGGGAATATAGCCTGTTAAAATACTCTAAAAATTTAATACACATACCCTAAAACTTTTGTCAAAATCTTATTTTCAGGCGTAGCCCACTAGAATGGAGTTTTCATTTTAATAAACATACTCTAAAACCTTCGTCAAAACATTATTTTCAAGCATAGACTATCAAATGGAGAAGTGTTTCCGTAAAAAATGATAGAGAACAGTGAGGAGATGTGCATGAAAGGAGGTGTAGGATTCATTGCTGCTTATCTCATTCTTTCTCATCAACAAATCTTACATTGTTCCCACTACTATTTGTAATCTAGGTATTTACTTGACATATATTTGCATAACTCAAATTCATAGAGGACTTTTGAAGTATCAATGTATCTATATAGGGTTTAGAATGATTTATTTTAATTAAAAAAATAAATAAATGATGTATTTCCTTGTAATTAGATAATGTGGAGATCTCCTAAATCTACCCCAGCACACTATCCTCTTTGGCACTGTATTCATTACTCTAGCTATTAGGGTTTTGCATGTGACATCTTTAATATCTTCATGACTATGGATTTTAAATAGATCTCAGTCTTTGATTTAATCCTTTTCATGATAACCCTTGAGTTCCATAATCCACCTTCAATCCTTTCTAAGAATTGTCTTAAGCTAGACTGCATAGTATGCATATAAAGCAAATCTTTCATACCTGCCATTGTTCCAAACCACCACTCACTGCCTTGCTTAAAATGTTGCCTCCATAAGCACAATAACATGTTTTAAAATCATGGTTGCCAGTGATTGACCATTAAGGTCACCACTTTCATCATGAAGATATAATGAGATTTTTGTCTTCAAACTAAAGACATTATGCAAGATAACATTGTGAATTGTTTGTTGTGTACGATTTTATTTTTTTGCACATTTACTGTTTTTCTAACTTCTTTTAAGACTGGGTATTACACCCTTAGTTGCAATCTCAAACAACTCACTCACTATCACTTGAAGATTCCTTTCATGAGCATTCTTCTATAAAATCAAACTATGCCCTATAGACTGCCTACTTACTACAAGGGACTCATTGTTTCATGGTATTGTGGTTCTTAAGATCCTTCAACCTTATTGACACTACTTCATAGTCCACAAGGTATTATTCACTATTTTCCCATATTTTATGAGTCTCAAACCATCACTCAAACATGCAATCCACTACCTCCATTATACATTAATGGCTAAGAAGAAACATTGAACCTATGATTACCACTATTACATCATTTGGAAAATCATTCCCTGATTGCATTTGCCTTGTCTAACACTACCAAAAGAATTTGAAAACCCTTAAGGTTAGCAAGGGGGTAAGGAAACTCACTATTAAAATCTCCAATTTACTATGCAAGGTTTGAGCTTTATTATCTTGTCACTGCTCAGCCTCTTTTTGACTGTCACATTTCAAGTGACTATCATTCTTCTTACCGTAGATTGCATTTACAAATGTCACTAAGCTACATAGTGTGCTTGTTATTGGCTACAATCTTCAGATTTTATGAATTTTTATTACTACAGTATCTCAATCTTTCTGGTATTGCAACCTCACTAATCCACTATAGTTATTGTTTATGTTTCTACGGAGGCCTAAGGTTTGTACCCTAATCATGCTCTTACCAATGCTTTTGTTGGTATTAAACAACAACCTTAAATCTTGGGTCAGAAAATTAATTGTCTTGACAAAGTTGTGGTATGATCTTGGATTGTATCCTAGAGTGTGTGGGAAGCTTTGTTTGATCATTAAGGTATGTAAACCTGATCAGGGAAATGTATCCTATATATCATGGTTCTTGCTTTAATACTTTCCATATTGGTTATTAGCAGTTCACATTATTATAGTTTGCAGTAACCCAAGACTACATTCAACTATGTAACAAACTTGGTTTGTAGTTTTAGATATACACTTTTAAGTAACATTCATAAGGTTTAGAAAATATTGATCATTCTCTAGAATAGCCCATTAAACATGGGTTGTGCTTGAATGCACACTACATAATTGATATAACACAACCACTCTGCATATCAACCAAAGTTATAGGCTCTTTATTGCAGTAAGAGGTAATCACTCTTCGATCATGCTATAATTACATCCTAACTTGTTAAACTTGAGACAACCTGAATGCGCCCAATGATGATTGACACCTACATTATACAACCTGAATTAACTACATTATATGAGTTCCTCCATTTCTATCACAACATAGCCATATTAAACTTGGGTCACACATAAATTTATCCTATATTTGTTATAGCACAACTGTGCCACATGACCAATAGAGTTATGGATCACATAATTATAGTCACAAGAATCTGTTCCTTGGATGTGATCTTATGGTGATTCCACACAACAAAATCTAGACATGAAATTCTCAAAACCCTAAACCTCTAAAAATGAAATCTGGTGAGATGTTGCTTTAAAATATGATTTTCAAACCTGGAACTACAAATCTGACTTCACAACTGAATTTTTCAAAAAGACAATGACTACCCTCAACCTGGTGATATCTTCTTGAATTTTTTCTGATTTTTCCCAAGAAAATCATCCTTAGTTCTCCATAAACTGTCTCAAGTAGAGAAAAACCCTGTCACAATAAATCAGGCGCAAACTCACTTTTCTTTATGTCAGCCACAGTTTTATTTTTTTCTATTTTTCATGTTTGTCAAAATTTTGATGAAACTGATAGTCGACATTTTGACGAAGCCCAGGTTCGTCAAAATTTCAACGAATGTCGTGGATAAACTTTCAAAAAATTGAAAATTACACATCAAATTTTACAAGCACCCAACGATACATCAAATTATACATATTTTGTTGGACATTTTCATCGAATTTTGTAGTCAAATGAGTTAGTGAATTGTATGCTATGGTCCAAGTCCTCAAAAAGTGGAGGCACTAATTGTTACCTAAAGAATTTGTTGTTTATGCTGATAATCATGCCTTGAGTTTTTTGAATGCACATGACAAACTCAGTCATAGGCACATGAAGTGGGTAGAGTCTTTGCATGCCTATACTTTCACAATAAAGCATAAGAAGGGCCAAGCAAATAAGGTGGCAAATGCTCTCAGTAGAAGGGCACTTGTAGTGCAAGTGATCCAACTCCAAAGCATGGGGGTTGAAGCATTGAAGGATATGTATCATGAAGATTCGGATTTCAATGAGGTATACAATGTTTGTGACCAACATTTGAATTATTTTCATGGTGAATTCTATGACTTTTTATTATAGAATGGTTTTCTCTTCAAAGGAAGCCAATTGTGTGTGCATAAATGCTCAATGAGGGAGAATATCATAAAGGAGAAACATAGTGGGAGTCTTGGAGGTCACTTTGGCCTTGACAAGACCTTAGAACAAGTTAGGAGATTTTACTATTGGCCAAAGATGCAGGTGGATGTGAGAAGGTATGTGGAAGGCTAGTCAATATGTCAAAGGGCAAAGGGAACTTCATGAAATGCAGGACTCTATCAGCCACTGCCCATTCCCAATAGGCCTTGGGAGTGTGTAAGTATGGAATTTGTCTTGGGGTTGCCTAGAACCCAAAGAGGTTTTGATAGTATCTTTGTGGTAGTTGATAGATTTAGTAAGATGTCATATTTTCTACCTCGCAAATGCACCAATGATGCATCTCATATAGCAGGTCTCTTCTTTAAGGAGGTTGTTAGGATACATGAACTTCCTTTAAGAATTTTTTTTGATAGGGATTCTAAATTCATTGGTCACTTTTGGAGGACCTTGTGGAAGAAACTCAAGGCAAAAATTTGTCCTTTAGTTCAGCATACCATCCACAAATAGATGGAAAAATTGAAGTGGTGAATAGATCATTGGGAAACCTCTTAAGATGCCTTACCAAGGAGCATGGACAAGCTTGGGATCTAATTTTACCTCAAGCTTGTTGTCGGGTCAAATGAGCACAGTAGTAGTAAATGGAATATTGCTATTCTGTTTCTCCTGAAAGAGAAAGATAACACATGGATACCTAACTCCCAAGGTCTTGGTAATCGGTTCTCGACTGTACTGATTTCACTCAATGGCTGATGTGAACTATAATGTTCAAGGGGCCTACTGGTGTTGAGCTTCTGGATTGTTCTAAGATCAAACATAAATTTAAACCTACTTTAGCTGGTGGTTTTAAAGAAATAGAAAAAGATAGATCAAATCTTGTGAACTAAAGAGAATGTTGATTCATCCAACTTAATCAGACTTGTTACCTTTCAAGGAATTTATAACTAAAACTATAGAAAAAAATTAACTTGTGATTAATACATAGTTTCATTCATTCACAATGCTAACTTCAACAACAGGTTGCAACTCATTATTTAAAAAAAACATAAAATAAAATTTGATTCCTTGAAAGCTTTCCAAATCAAATAATTAACCCAAGATAGATACCATTCTAGAACACAATCTGAAGTAGATTTAAATTTGGTTGCTTCTACTGTTGGTGAAATAGATAAACAATATTTACAAATTTGGCACAATCACCAGTGTACAAAACACCCATGTCTTCAAATTGTCTCCATCTATACTAAGAAAATATAGAAGATACATCACCTCCTTATACTAAATTTAACTCCTACTCTATTTCTACTCTTAAGTTTCTCTACCTTCTAACCTTAGCCAAGAAGACAAAAAGAAGATCCCATTACAAAGAAACAGGATGTAGTTCTATCTCCTCTATCTTTCAGAAAATCCCTACTATTGAAAATCTATTTCTCTGTGTATCTTTCTGTGTATCTCTTTTTCCTCTAACAATTACAAAGAGGCCAAAAAATTTCCATATATAAAATGTGCCAAAAAGAATGTGTCGGCCCCTATTTTTAGGGTTTACAAAAATATCCCGCTTCAAAAGGGTCGGCCCTCAGATCTTTTGGAATAAAGTTCCTGATGCATTAAATGTGCATACCCTATCCATGTTGGTGAAAGATCGCCCTCAAGAGTGGCCTTTAGATCTTTTGCAACCATCTCATTAACTCACAGCCCTCGTGTCCAACCTCGAGACCTTTATCAGAGCTGCCTTGAATGTTATGATGCATTATCATTAATGTTGATCTACTTTTGCCAGTAGAGATCCCAGTTGTCCTTGATACTCGTGGCTCCTTCCTTTCTGCCTTCCTCTTGCCCTAGATCCTTCTGTAAGTTGATCCCCTTGAGAAACAACATCCAAATTTCTTGTTAGATCTCTTTACAGATGACACCACTGCTCACCAAAATCGATTCATCATCTTCGATCATAGGGCAGATCCATACCGCTCACATTCTATTGATCTTCTTCATAGGATGGTCACAACAGTCAAACTGCCAATGGTTTGCCTTCAGCTTCCTCTGATTGGTGGAACACATACCACATAATATTTCTAGGTGGTCAAAAGTTATTCAAATAGAATCGCATGTCAGTGAGACACTAGTCGTGTATCCCCGATGTGATTATACTCCACAACAGCGATTGGTGTAACTTACAACTGTCAGAAATACTTCATAACGAGCTACAAGCTCATCATATCAATATCCAAGACCATAGGAAAGTCCATCACTATCGACAAGATATATCACTTTCGGCAAGAGGTCATACCAAAAGCACCTGATAGTAGATACCATTCCAACTAGACCATCGACAAGAGTCTTAGTGAGACCACCAGCAGTCGGCGAGACATCTCCCTGAGTGCAAACGCTATCGGTGAAACAAATAACCATCGGCGAGAGGTTATGCTGAATGCAAACCATTTCAGTGGGACATCACTTGGTTGGCAGGACATTACACCGAAGGCACAATCCTTTGGTGAGACTTCCTTCAGTTAGCGAAACATCTCCCTGATGCCGGCCTTGTGAACAACTCTTGGCGAGAGATCTTCCCAAGTGGAGAGAGATAGAAAACTTACAGCGACCGAAATGTCTTGGCGACCTGAGTATTTCAAATGAATATAACACAACAACCAGTTGACAAGACATCTAGAGGGTCTCACCGAATTTCTTTCTTGAGGAGTTTTATGCCAGATCTGATTGAGGCATGCTTTCCAACAAAATTCCTTGGGAAATAGCATCAGATGTATGATTTAATTCTTCAAAACAATGCCTTCATTAGTCCTCAAAAGCATAGAAAATACATTAGTCTTTCTCATTTTATTCAATTTTTAGCAAGAAGAAACCCAACTCTGGGGGAGGCATAACAAACATCTGACAAAACAAAAGACAGACTTAGGAGGAAAACAAAAGAACTCCTAAGACCCAACCAAACAACCAAAGGTGATGAAAGCAAAAGAAAAAGGGGGACCCATTTTGTTCCAAAATAAAATGGGGTGGTTATGCAAGGCATAAAAAATGGCGACTTGGCTGGGAAAATGGTTTAACCATTTTCAAGAAACTAAAGTATTTAGCTACCTAGAACTCTTGGTTTATGAATATCACAACTCCAGTTGAGTCAGTTTTAACAACCAAGGTTGATCTAGAATCTTAAATGTAAATCAACACTGACTACCCTTGAATCTGTGTCTGTTTGATGGTGCATCATCTTTTTATAAAGTTTTCCTCATCTTTTGAACAACAATGTTCAAGATTTGAACTACATGAGCTGATTCCCTTTATCTGTTGTGCAATGATATCTTGGGCATTGCTCTGCTACCAGTCAGGCATCCATAGCCCTGTTGGAGATACCTCTAATTTTCTCATAGCATTTCTCTACTGCCAGTCAGACATCCATAGCCCCAATAGAGATACTGGAATCACCCATTCATATTGAGTCTTCCTTTCTTTTAGATAATTCTCTTTTCTTTACTCTTGGAGTTTCAAATATTTCATTCAATTTTTTTCTTAATATGTCAGATGTCTGACATCTGTTATGGGTTGAAAACTACCATGGACCTCATAACAACATCTGGGGAATCAGATTTTCCACTCAAATCTTACAACACTATCATCCTAGGACAAATATACCATTACCAAGGGAGATGATCTTGATGATTTGTGATAGATTCAGAGGTAGTTAATGAAGATTTTTTACTTTGCACCTTGTTTTCAAGACTTTCCACAACTCTTATTGATAATGGGCATAAAACAACGAATTTAGGAAAAAATCATCCAATCAGAAAACCTAAAAATATCTAAACCAACTTCTCTCCTAATAACCAAAGTATACTTTAGATAACAACCCACCATTTAAAGATGGAAATAACAGAGAAACCCCAAAGAACTAAACAAGACAGACACAAAACAACAAAGGAAACAAACAGAATGAAAGAAAGAACAAACGAACAAACAACAAAACTATTTACAAGCAAAACAACAAATTATTTACATATATGCACAACCCAATAGAAATACCAAACTTTAAGACTCAAAATAATGTTTAAGAAACTATCCATTGATAGGAAATGGAACAGGTTCTCCCATTAAACTACTCAGCTAGAAAGCATTTTCTCCTAGGATTTCAGTAATTTGATAGGGACCCAACCAGAGCTTATCAAATTTCTGGTGATTGCCCTTCTTTTCATTAGCTTTATCCCATAGCAGCACAAGGTCTGATATTCTAAAAGTCTTGATTTTGGCTCTTTTGTCAAACCAACGTTTGACAACAACCTAGTGTCTAAAGAATTGTTGTAAGGCGACATCTCTCTACTCTTCTAATTTAAACAAACCAACTAATCTTACTTCAATCCTATCATCACTAGAGTAAAAATCCTGCATAAACTTAAGGATAGGTATTTGATAGTGAATAGGGAACACAAGCTCTTGGCCATAAACTAGCTTAAATGGCGAAGTCTTTAAAGCAGCCTTGATCCTAGTCCTATCTGCCCACAACATAAATCTTAGCTGAGTATGCCAGTCCCTAGGATTGTTCTCTAATAATTTTTAAATTACCCCTAAGAGATTCTTATTAGTTGATTCTGCAACTCCATTTCCTTGTGGGTAATAGTTTTAAGAATACTTTAAAACAATTTTGTGATCATAAGCCCATGAAATGAACTTATCAAAAGAAAAGGAAGAGCCATTGTCACATACCAATGCGAAGGGTACTCTAAGCCTAGTTGTGATGCATTTGGTGAGGAACTTGATTACTACCTCCATTGTGCTATTCTTGCAAGGTATAGCCTCTATCCATCTCATGCAATAATCCGTAGCAGTCAAAATAAATTTATGTCCTGCAGAAGAATTTGGGTTAATTACCCCAATAAAATCTAGGGCCCATTGGGAAAATGGCCTTACCTCATAAACATATTGCAATGGCATGGCTGAATGGAATTCTTTTGATGTAGAAATTTGACATATGTGACATGTTCTTACATGTTGGTGGGTATCTTTGAACACACATGGCTAGTAATAACCAGATCTAAGGATTTATGTGCTAACGAATCTGCAAAACCATGACCTGTGCCATGTTTCCCATGAAATTCAACAATTACATGTTTAGCCTCTTGTTGATCAAGGTATCATAGGTAAACTCCTTCAAAATTCTTCCTGTATAACAATCCTCCTTTGAGAATATAATGGGAGCTTTTCATTCTCAATGTTCTCCTCTGAGTTGTATTCATTCCCTCTGGGCACCGATTGTTGAGCATGAAATAGATGATATCGACATACCAAGGGTCATTGGTAAAGGACTGTGTTGTGTATTGCTGACAAATAATGTTCTCACCAGCATCCGCTATGGATTTAGACAGTCCCAGACCTCAAACAAGTTTCATAGGGCGAATCTCCAAATTGAACTCCTACAAAATGGCCATCCATTTCCCTCTTCATTCTCCCAACTTGCTCTGCATAAGTAGAGACTTCACAGTAGCATCAAGAACTACAACAATAATTTGACTTCAGAGGATGTAATGTCTGAACTTCTTGATAGCTCTAACCAACACAAAAACTTGTTTTTCAAGAGGTGGGTATTTTAATTCGACATTCTTAAATGGAGAACTCATGAAGGCAATTGGCCTCTCATCTCCCTCCTCTCTTCGTTGAGTTAGGACTGATGCACACGAGTGTTCAGAAGCAAAAGAATAAATATAAAATGCCTTCAAGTAGTTAGGGTTGGTGAGGACTAGCACTTCTGAAATGGATTGTTTGACTTGAGAAAAATCAGCCTTTGCCTTGTTACTCCATTCTATTCTATCATCTTTCTTCATCATTTCATTCAATGGCTTAACATTTTTTGCAAAACTCGTGATAAACTTTCTCACAAAGTTGATCTTTCCAAAGAAAGATTTCATCTCCTTCTTACTTCCTGGCCTAGTTATCTTTAGAATGGACTCAACTCGGTCTAGATTGATCGATATTCCTCTTTCCAAGATTATCTGTTCCAAAAGTTTCCCTTCAAAAACCCCGAACACACACTTTTTAGGATTGAGGGAGACACCATACCAGATACATCTTTCAAAAACTTTAGCCAAGTCTGCAACATGGTTTAGTCTATCTTTAGAGAATACTGTTAGGTCATCCATGTAAACGATGATGTATTTACCAATCAAATCTTTGAACACTACATCCATGGCACACTGAAAATTTTCTCTAGCGTTTATCAGACCAAATGACATCCTTCTATAAGAAAATGTTCCCCAATTAGTAGTGAAGGTTGTCTTCATTCCTTCTTCATAATTAACAATCACCTAATTGTATCTAGAATAACCATCCAAGAATGATATCATATAAGACCCATTGATAGTCTGCAAGACTTCATCTAGTGAAGGGAGTGGATAGTTGTCCTTTTCTAAAGATCTATTCAGATTCCTGAAATCTACACATAGCTTGACCCCTCCATTTTTCTTACGAACTAGAACCAAGTTAGCCACCCATGTTGAATGTTGTACAGGGAAGATTATTCTTGCAGAAAGCAATTTTTGAACTTCCTTAAAGATCAGTGGTTCAATCAGGGTGTTGACAGGACGCTGTTTCTGCCGAAATGGTCTAGCTTCAGGCTTCAAAGGAATAGTATGAGTCATCACATAAGCATCAAATGTTTTTAGATCCTCATACCCCCAAGCTATTGCAGCAATATCCTTCTTCAGTGCCCTTAGTATATCTTTTCTGATTGCTTTAGGGCAAGCTTTCTCTATGTAGACATTTATTTTCGGGTTAGAATCAGCTAGGTTAATAGTTTCATATTCACCTCCTTTATCTTCGGCTGATATCTTCTCCTGAGCCCTTGGGTCTGAATGAAAAATTCTTTCTAAGGCCACCATTCTCTTTGGAATGCTATTATCTTTCAAATTTAGGACCCCTCTATTTCACAGTCTTTGAGGTTACAGTCTCCTTGATCCCTGTTGGACTCATCGATGATATGTCCTTCAAAAACATCTGAGCTTGCTAGAAAAGTAAGGATGTGTCGATCATCATCGAAGACTTGAAAGTTCCTAACATTATCAGGAACATCCGAGGTGGATATCAATTCTACTTAGAATCTCTTAAGCTTGAAGCCTTGTATGGGTTCCAGAGTACTTGCGGCAATAGCTAATGAATTAGCTATCTGATTCTCCTCTCTAGGGATTAAACTAATCCCAAAAGCATCAAAGTCTTCAATTAGGTTCCATATCTGATTTGTATAAGCTGCCAGCCATTTACTGTGACATGTGTATTGGCCGCGTATTTTCTTGATAATTAATTCTAAATCTCCTTTAACCATTAGAGCAATAACTTTGTTCTTATGTGTGAACATCATCCCTCGAGCTAAAGCTTCATATTTTGCTATGTTGTTAGTGCATCTAAACTGTAACCTATAAGAAGCAAAAAAAGTTTTCCCTTTCGGGTTGGTTAATTCAATCCCAACACCACACCCTGTTTTGGATTTGGATCCATCAAACGTGAGGGTCCATAGCTGATCATGAGCTGGGGTTGATCCCTTTGAGGTTATTGTGGGCATTTGGATAAGATGAACCATAAGTGAGGCCACTTGATCTTTTGCATCAAATATTGGGAGCGGGTGTTCAATAGGTTCCTCAGGTGCAATTTCCAATTCTTGCTCAAATATATTATGGAATCCGAGGCTATCCTTCTGACAGTCACTTGTATCTTTGATTAATCCCTTGGGTTTTGGTATACTTGTGAGTGAAGGGGTATCAAACAAACCTTGAGGTTGTTCTTCGTAACTATGTTGGTTTGGTATTGTGACCAGGGTAAGTTCAATTTGAGGAGGGACTTCCTTTGAAGGTATATTATCCCTAGTTAACATTATTGCATTTTTGGCTTAGAATGAGAAGTAATATGAAACAGTCTCAAGGTGACTTAGGCTAGTTTCCTCAGTTTGGGAAACATGTTTTAAAATATTGATGCAGGGTTGGCAGGTTAATTTAGAATGATTTTGGTAGTGCACCTTGCACCAATTAGGGAGTAGAAGACTATGCAAATTGATATCTTCCCCCAAGACCAGCTGATCCTGTTGCAACTTCCTGACCAATGCCTGTTGATTTTCATTAATCATGGGATCAGGGAAATTTTGTGTTGACAAATCTTTAGTATCAAGAATCAAAAAGGTCAAAATTTCTTCTCTTTTATAAACCCCTATCTCGGTTTCAAAATAAGCTACCTCGTTGGGACAGTCATACTCAGTGATGATATTTTTGAGGCAAGGTTCACTTTCAATCCTAACCTATGTAGGCACTCCCCTCCATGGTAGCCACATATGTGAAAAGTCATGGGAGAGATATCCCCCTATACTTTTCATCAAATCTCTACTCAATAGCATACCATAGGTCTCGGGAATGCCTACTACTTGAATATCTATATTGGTTAAAATCCTAGGGTCAGACCCTACTTGCACATGTATCTTTCTCAATTCTCAAACTACATTGACCTCTGTTTTATCAAGTTGGATGACCTTCTTGTTTGTTTGGAGAGGGTTCAATCCAAATTTATTTCATATAGAAAATGGCATAACATTGCTAGAAGCCCCTGAATCTACTAGAAAATTATGTAGATTCTTCCCACAGATTCTCAAACTTAAAAAAGAAATGGTAGGCTACCTACCTTTCTTCTGTACAAAGCTACGTTCATGTCTGCAGCGGGTGCCACCTTGGTTTTCCCTTTTGATTTATCAACTTCTTCCAAAGCTTTCAACACTATCTCTCGTTGAGCGAGGCACCACTTTAGGATGTCAAAGTATGATAGAGAGTTTTTCTGTTTCTGCATCTCAGAAACAATATCAAATTCTATGTTATAGCTTGCATTACATTTGACAACACCAGGTGAATTACCTTTGTTATGGGAGTCAGGTGGACCTTTTGGTGGAGGAGGGTTATTATCAACACTTTGATTCGGAGGCACCATGTGATTAGGGGGTGTTGATGTGGTGAACGAAACCTTATTTTGATTTCTTAGGAAGTGTCCTCCCTTCATCTGAAAGGCTTGGGAATCATACACATCTTCCTCTAGTTCATTCTTATTTTGCATTGGGAATGGAGGTTCTTCCTCAAAGAGGTCATAAGTCATAGCTGTATCTACTGATCCACCTTCTTTAAAGTTCCCTTGGAATGTTTGAGCATTTGCCTATGCCATCTTCATGACTTTCTCCATTTTAGGATAGTTTACTCAGAATGGGTTGCAGTATCATGCAGCCTGCACCAATTAGTCATAAAACTAAGGTCAACCACATTTGTAGTATGTGACCAGTCCTCATTAGCTTGATGATTGTGAGAAAATCCAATGTTATTTGGCCCTGTATTCCATTTTCGGTTGTTATTTGGCCTCTAGTTATATCCTCTACTTTGGTTTTGATAGCCTTGGTTAGGGGAGTTTTGGCCTTGATAATTTCTCTAGCTGTGATTGTAGTTGTTCAGGTAATTACCCTGATTGTTATTGCTTTGATTAGGATAATTACCTTTGTTTTGAGAGGGGTTCAATCTAAGCTGAGCCATGCCATTTGTGACTTGAGATAGAGTTTTCTTTAAGGTCTCCACCTCATTTGTGAGTTGAACCATCTTTTCACTTTCAACAGTCTTAGCAACCGGTGGCTGACCGACATGATTCAGTGTTCCAGCTTGGTTATGATGACCATGCGAACTATGATGAGCCTGTGATTGTTGAAAGAAGTCAGGAGATCCATTAGAAAAAAATGGAATAGGAGGTTGAGTTTACAACTCAAAAATAGGTCCATAATGGGAAGGAGACATCCTTGGGACAATATTGAATAAAAGGGTTGGGCTAGACATCTAATACCCCATTGAAGGAAAACCTCCTCCTAAATTTCCTTGTTGGGAGCTAATTTGTTGTTGCAGCTTGATGGCTAGATGATAAAATTTAGAGAGGGAATCAATATCTACCGGTTGATAAGTCCTTTGTAGGAACAAGCCAAGAAAAGGGTCTATAACTCTAAAGTATGCTTGAATGGCACTATTCTTAACAACTAGATAGGGGTATTGTAGTCTCCTATACATTCATTGAAACCTGGTATTAAACAAGGGAAAGGATTCACATGGCTCCTTCCTAATGGTAGCAAATTAGTGGAACAAAATGGCTGGGTCCACATAAACTTTGAACTGATTGATGAAAGCATTCTCCAATTCTGTCCAACTCATAATAGAACCTTGTGGAAGATTTAGATACCAGCTGTATGCCATATCCCCTAAGGAATAAGGGAAAAACCTACAAACTACATCATGGTGAGCTATCTGGGCTCTGGTACAAGTGTCCTTAAAAGCTTGTATGTGCTCTTCAACACTCCTTGATTCACATGAATGTATTTGGAACATAATTTCTTAGGTTTCTTAGGCATATCATGAAAGCC
This sequence comes from Sequoia sempervirens, assembly GCA_007258455.2. NCBI lineage: Eukaryota > Viridiplantae > Streptophyta > Pinopsida > Cupressales > Cupressaceae > Sequoia > Sequoia sempervirens. Next base: position 27,724 of record VDFB02321063.1, read on the forward strand.
TCTAGGAATAGTCTCCAATGAAGAGGGATTATTCTAAAAAAATGCCATTGGTGGTGGTGGTTGAGCCAGCTGTTGGATGGGTTGAACCAGCTGTGATAGCACTTGAGATGGATTCAGTGGTGGATTGATAGGTATCCACTAGGGTATTGGTGAAAAGCCTGGTGGAGTGAGTGGAGCTAACAAAGTTGGTATGATGGTTGCCCCAGTCTTGTGAATCTTGTGTCTTATTGGGGTCTTGAGTTCTGTCAAAGGTGGTGGGTTTTCAGCTGATCGAAGAACTCTATGGGACCTTTCTGGTGAGAAAAACCCAGTATTATCCAGTTTTCTCTTCTAGCCCTCCTAGTGCCATACAACTGTTATCGGGTCAAATGAGCACAACAACAGTAAACAAAATATTGCTATTTTGTTTCTCCTGAAAGAGAAAGATAACACATGGATACCTAACTCCCAAGGTCTTGGTAATCGGTTCTCAACTATGCTGATTTCACTCAATGGTTGATGTGAACTATAATGTTCAAGGGGCTTGCTGGTGTTGAGCTTCTGGATTGTTCTGAGATCAAACATAAATTTAAACCTAATTTAACTAGTGGTTTTAAAGAAATAGAAAAAGATAGATCAAATCTTGTGAATTGAAGAGAATGTTAATTCATCCAACTTAATCAGACTTGTTACCTTTGAAGGAATTTATAACTAAAACTATAGAACAAAATTAACTTGTGATTAATACACAGTTTCATTCATTCACAATGCTAACTTCAACAGTAGGCTACAAATCACTATTTAAACAAAACATAAGATAAAATTTGATTCCTTGAAAGCTTTCCAAATCAAATAATTAACCCAATATAAATACCATTTTGGAACAAAATATGAAGTAAATTTAAATCTGGTTGCTTCTATTGTTGGTGAAACAAATAAACAACATTTACAAATATGGTATAATCACCAGTGTACAGAAAACCCATGTCTTCAAATTGTCTCCATCTATAATAAGAAAATATGGAAGATACATCACCTCCTTTTGCTGAATTTAACTCCTACTCTATTTCTACTCTTAAGTTTCTCTACCTTCTAACCTTAGCCAAGAAGACAAAAAGAAGATCCCATTACAAAGAAACAAGATGTAGTTCTATCTCCTCTATCTTTCAGAAAATCCCTACTGTTGAAAATCTATTTCTCTATGTATCTCTTTTTCCTCTACCCCTTACAAAGAGGCCCAAAAAGTGCCATATATAAAATTTTCCAAAAAGAATGTGTCGGCCCCTATTTTTAGGGTTTACAAAAATATGTTGCTTCAGAAGGGTCGACCCTCAGAGCTTTTAGAATAAAGTTCTTGATGCATTAAATGTGCATACCCTGTCCATGTCAGTGAAAGATCTCCCTCAGGAGTGGCCTTCAGATTTTTTGCAACCATCACATCAACTCATAGCCCTCATGTCCAACCTCGAGACCTTCATCAGAGCTACCTTGAATGTTCTGAAGCATTATCATTAATGTCGATCTACTTTTTCCAGTAGAGATCCCAGCTGTCCTTGAGACTCACGACTCCTTCCTTTCTGCCTTCCTCTTGCCCTAGATCCTTCTGCAAGTTGATCCCCTTGAGAAGCAGCATCCAAATTTCTTGTTAGATCTCTTTATAGATGACACCACTACTCACCAAAACTGATTCATCATCTTCGATCACAGGATAGATCCATACCCCTCACATTCTGTTGATCTTCTTCATAGGATGGTCACAATAGTCAAATTGCCAATGGTTCGCCTTCAAGTTCCTCTGATTGGTGGAACACATACCACATAAGATTTCCAGGTGGTCAAAAGTTATTCAAACAGAATCACATGTCAGTGAGACAGTAGCCGTGTCTCCCTGATGCGATTATACTCCACAACACCGATCAATGTAACTTACAACTGTCGACAAGACTTCATAACGAGTTGCACGAGTCATATTGATATCCAAGACCATAGGCAAGTCCATCGCTATCATCAAGAGGTCATACCGAAAGCACCTGATAGTAGATACCATTCCAACTAGACCATCGACAAGAGTCTCGGTGATGCTCAACATGAACACACCTATCGACAAGACAAACAAGTCGGAACAAGGTCTCAGTGAGCTCTCATTAGTCACACCGAAGAGTTAAAACCTTCAGCGAGACTCTCATTAGTTAGAAATACATCATATCGAACGAAAACCCCTCAGCCAGGAGTCTTGCCGAAGCCAAATACCCATTTGGAGAAACCACCACCATTGGTGAGACATCTCCCCAAGCTCAAATCATTCAGCTCGGAGTCTCCCCGATGCTACAATCTTGTGAACCATCTTCGGCAAGAGTCCCTCGGTTGGCCAAATGTCTCCCTGATGTGTAACCATTTTGGCGAGACACTATCGGGTTGGCAAGAAACTATACCGAGCCACTATTCTTTCGGCGAGACCTCCGTTTTGGCAAGACTACACCTAGTCGACAAGATATTACACCGAAGCCACAAACCCTCAGCTAGACTTCCATTTTTTGGCAAGAGATTACACTGAGCTCAACTTATTTTGGCAAGACCACCAGTGGTAAGTGAGACATCTCCCCAAGCACAAACCCTATCGACAAAACAAAAAACCATTGGGGAGAGGTTATGCCGAATGCAAACTATTTCGGTGAGACATCACTTGGTTGGCAGGACATTACACTGAAGGTACAATCCTTTTGCGAGACTTCCTTCAGTCGACGAAATGTCTCCCCAACGCCAGCCTTGTGAACAACTGTCGGCGAGAGATCTTCCCAAGTGGAGAGAGATAGAAAACTCGTAGCAACTGAAATGCCTTGGTGACTTGAGTATTTCAAATGAATATAACACAATAGCCAGTAAAAAAGACATCTGGAGGGTCTCACTGAATTTCTTGCTTGAGGAGTTTTATGCCAGATCTGATTAAGGCATGCTTTCCAATGGAATTCCTTGGGAAATAGCATTAGATGTATGATTTAATCCTTTTAAAAAATTCCTTCATTAGTCCTCAAAAGCATAGAAAATACATTATTCTTTCTCATTTTATTGAATTTTTACCAAGAAGAAACCCAACTTTGGGGGAGGCAGAACCAACATTCAACAGAACAAAAGACAGACTTAGGAGGAAAACAAAAGAAATCCTAGGACCCACCCAAACAACCAAAGGTGATGAAAGCAAAAGAAAAAGGGGGACCCATTTTGTTCCAAAATAAAATGGGGTGGTTATGCAAGGCATAACAAGGCTGAATTTGCATATAACGACTCCATGAATAGGAGCATTGGTAGAAGCCATTTTGAAGTAGTCTATGGCATTCACCCTAGAGGGGTCTATGAACTAAGAGATATACAAGGAGTTGCTTAGAGAAGTGCTCAAGGTGAGGACTTTGCTTTTATAATCAGGGATATTCATCAACAAGTGAAGAAAACCCTTCAAAAGAATGTTGAGAAGTATAAGGAAAAGGAAGATTTAAAGAAGAGGAATGTCCAATTCAAGGTTGGAGACTTGGTGATGGCACACTTGAAGAAGGAGATACTTCTAAAAGGAAAGTATACCAAACTCATGATGAAGAAGATAAGACCTTGCAAGGTGGTCTACAAGTTTGGCCAAAATGCTTATGAAATAGAGCTACCTCCTGGGGTGGCAATCTCTCCTATCTTCAACATTTTTGACTTGTATCCTTTCAAAGCTTCCATGAATTCAGGTGATGGAGCAAGTACAACAACAATGGAGGATGAAGATTGGGTGAAGGAACTACCCCCAGCCAACCTATGACTCTTGAATGCATCCTAGATAGTAAGGAGACAAAGAAGACTAGAAGGAAGGTTTACAAGGAATACCTAGTCAAATGGTGAGGTCTACTTGAAGAGGATGCAACATGGATGTTAGAAAATGATATTAAACAACATGGAACTACTATAGAAGACCTGATCTCAAAGAGGACTTGAGATCTTTTTCTTACTTGGGAGTATGGTGTAGGAGCACCCATGGGTCTAATGGACCTAGAATAATTTGTCATATTTTGTTTCTTTGTTTATGGATGGAATAAGGTCTTATGGACCATTTCAATGATTTGTAGTAGGTCTTCTAGGTTTTTGGTTGAGTTTTTGGTCTTGGTGACCAACTTATTTGTACAACAAGGTCTCCATCCTCCTTTATAAGTCTAGTGCATCTTGGAAAAATAAGGAAAAATGATACCTTGCTATATCTAGACACCCGAGGGGAGTCACCTTACTTTTTGAAAAGGTTTTAAATGCCTTTGACACATTTTGGAAGGCTCTTTGTGGTCGAGTTGGTAGAAGTTGCTCACATTGCCTTAACTAGGAAATTAGAAGTCAAAGCATGATATTAGTTGTTTTCCAACATATCTCTTTTCAAAAGACAGTTGCAAGAAGTTTGAGGGAGTTTTTAAGAATTCAAATATGCCTCTCTTGGTCGAGGCAAGGTTGATGTTGATGTTTTGAAGAAGTTTCAATAACAAGTTTGCTATTTTTCCTGTGTTTTACTGAATAATTTGCTGATCTCATACTTGGTAAGGATTGTATGTTCATTTTCATGCTCTAATCTTGTAATGGTATAAGCTTTACTTTGGAATTGGAGTGGTGATATTTCATTGAGTATCAAGGGAGATATTCCAATTTCTCTATCGGGTGGTCTGAAAACCCTTAAAGTCAGGGTTTTGGGTGAAAAATGTATATTTCTTCCATTCCCACATTGTAAAATTTCTAAACCTTAGTGGGATGGAAGATAAAAGGCTGTACTATCATTTCCTCAATGTTTTGGAGAATAGCAGGCTCATTGTTGGAAGTTGTGCATGAATTTTGGCTTGACATCTCTATGTGGCAAGCATAATTAACAGGCAAAAAAAGAGAATTTTTCTTGATTTTGAAGAATTTGTTGAAGAGACACTTAGGAATGGTGGAAATAGGTTTGGAGAACCTGTAGGAGTCTTAATTTGGGCTTTGGGGTGAAGGGGAGAGCCTAGATAGTCAAGACCTAGGTGTAGGTATGTGAATTAGGCCTTTTGGAGTAGCGGTAGAAAGGGCCATTGTGAGTGATGTTTTGACAGTCAAGAGGAAGGGTTTTGGAACCTTGTAGGGGTCCATCTTAGGGGTCTGAATCCATAGGTTTGGTGTCTTAATAGTCATCCTTGTGTTTTTTATTCTGACTATCCTATTGGGCAAGGGCTACAAGCCTTAAGAGAGAGTGAGGTCTAAGTCACCATAGTGATGGGTGTTTTTTGAAACCTAAATGCTAGAGGGTTGTTAAACCTTGTTTTGGACTTAATGAGACATGATCCAAATGTTTTCAATATTTTTGAGTGGTTTGAGTTGTGAACACTACGTGTGTGGGGTTGATCTCTTAAAGAATAGTGGAGTTTAGGACTCATGAGAGTATTTGAGAGAAGCATTCAATGGAGTGACTTTGCCATTTGTGATTGTGATTTTTCCTTCCCTGCCACTCTGCATCATTTTTAAAGCTTATGCAAGCTATTTCCATGGTGTTTTTGGTGGTGGCAGGAGTATTTAAGGTTTGTAAGTACCTTATGCAATAAACCCTCCTTTGTAGGGCTTGATTTGTGCATAGAATAAGCTTAGTCAATAAACATGATGTGAGTAATGTCTTGGAAGTCAGATGAAATGATTGAGGTGTAAATGGTTGATTGTAGTATCTTGGTCTTGAGGAACTAGTTGGTAAAAGTGAAAATTTGGTGATTTGTTTAAGGAATTGAAAGATTAAGAGCTCTTTATCAGGTTTTTGCTTTGAATTCATATAAATTGATGATGACAAAGGTGTGTTAGGATCTGATGGATATAAGTTGTAACATGAAAGATTGGTTTTTGGTTATTTTTCCTAGGTAAAGAAAATTGAGCGGAAGGGTGCCTTGGTGAATGATGAAAGAGTGGATTGTTTAGTGACTCTAATTAGGTTTCTTGTACACAGATCAACCATTTTTGTTGATAAATAAGATGTTTGAAGCTTGAGGATGATAAGAAGAAGTATTGAAATGAGTTGGTTTGTTGTTGCCTTGTGGTTTGCAAATGAAACAATGTGATTTTTGATGAAAAGAGAGAAATTTTAGTTTCTTATTCAATTTGATCTTCTCCTAATTCAATTGGGTCAGATGTTGGTGTAGGAGCACCTAGGTCATCAAATACTTTTCAACTTTGCAAAAGGGACGAGTGTTCAAATTTGTATTCAGTCAATCAAAAAAGGTCATGGAAAAATGATGTAAAGCATGTTCAATGTCATATGAGGTCTTATTTGAATGTATTTAAGGTTATGGGTAAGTTCTAGGTGGTCAAGTGGGAAAATACAAACAATGCAATAATGTAATATTGTTAAAAGTTGTTAAATTGACAAAAACAAGGAAATCAGGCATATTAACGGTTAAAAGGGGTAGTTTCAACCAATGGAAAGAGAGTTATGGAAAAGGAAATATCTTTAAAAGGAATGTAAAGGGGAGAAAAAGTAGAATTTTATGTTCTTGTAATTAGATTTTGAAATAAAAATTCCCTGTCTTTGAGTTTGCAACATTACTATGGATTTTTTTGTTTTCTTGTGTTGGTAATTTAGGAACACCCAAAGTTAAATCATAGTGTGAATACATGTAAAGCGGAGTTAGTTTCCAATTTCAAGGGTTGGACTTGGTTAGTTTTAGGAAACAAAAGAATAAGAGGTAGTTTTCAATGCCCTATAGAGTCCTTTTAGAAGCAAGTCTGAGAGTCCAATAGGGTTTTTCTTCACTACTCCACCAATGTAGGTCAAGTAAATTGGTGAATTAGGTTAATGCTAGGATGTTTTGCATGTTTTGATGATTGTAAGTGTAGGGAAAAGCAAGAATACCATGGTGGAGTTGCTGCTACACTGGAAAATAGAGGATTTTCCTATATAAAGTGATGCTATAGTCATGGGTCATGAATAAATAAAGCTTGTAGAGGCTTGGAAATGATGTAGAAGGTCTTGGAAGACATAAAAAATCATGTTCCAGGTGGTGGCCAGAGAAATAGAGGTTTGCAAGAGTATTTTTCACAAAACCCTACTTGATTTGTGCTTTTACACCCTATAAACAAGGGTTTATTGGATCTGAAAATTTTCGTGGTTTTCAATTCCTATAAATGGTGAAATCTTGAGTTATAAGACATGATTGAAGAATTTTTTGAGGTTTTGAGTGATTTGGAATGGTTTTGAAGGGGTCTCCTTTGTAAAATAGGCCTAATCTACTAGCCTTTCTTCAGAGGACAGTCTGAAATCTAATGATTTTCTTTATGTCAAACGTCTAAGAACTTTGATATGTTGTGATGTGCTGGAAAGTGTTTCTAAATGTGCATATAATTTTTTAATAAGCTTTGAGATAGGAATGTAACTACCCGATTCAATGGCTGACAGACCTACTAGAGGAATATGATATTGTCTGATCAAAACAAAGATGTTTGTTTAAACAATGGAAAGGATGATATTGAGTGCTTGGTTACTATCAAACTAATCATATGATTAATGTTACTAAATTTGGTTAAGGTGTATAAGATAGGTTTGGTGACTTTGATGGTTGGATGGGTGAGTATTATGAAGCCTTTTGAGAAAATTGGTGATTAACCACAAGATGATAATCAAGATTTTGTTGTAGCAGGAGTTTGTAACCTGTAAATAGACTACTAAACTCAAAATATAGTGAGTACAGTGCTTGATAATGGACTAATAACAATGAGATATGGTTTATTTTATTTTTTTCCTTGGTGAATAATTGAAAGGATGAATTGTTCAAGTGTCAATAATCAGGTTTATGTTGTTTTTATGGTGGTTGAGAATGATGTGAATCTAATTTATTAATTCAAAGTTTTCTTTAATATGGGTTTTTTATTTGAATGAGTCAATTGGAATAATGATTAGTGGAATGATGAATGATGGCCTATGGAATGGCTAAGAGAATTTGAGTGGATTTTGGTTGAATGAAAAGTAGATTTTTGATGAAATTATATTTGATCTTCTCCTGATTCTATGTGGGATTGAAATCCCTTGAAGAAATGATGTTGATGGTGTTTGTTGGATGCTCTGCATCAGATGTACCCTGATGATTGAGTTTTTTGATATGATGCTCTGCTTCACTAACTACCTTGTCTATGCTATTGCTTACTATTATGGTTTCATAGATTTTTTACAAGCATCCATAGTTTGTCGTGCTGGTGCACTTTTGCAAGCACATACCTCCATGTGAAGTAATTACATCATCTTGCTTATGTTGAATTTCTAAACAACTATATTGTACAGTTGAAATTTTGTCATCTATCAACATCTAGTTATTAGTTATGGAATTTGAAGTAATGCTTTGAGTTTGAATGATGTGTAATGAAACATAACCAACAATATGAATATAAACTACACAAACTATTAAGTAGAATTCATTAGTTAAGTTCTCTTTATTCTATTACCTCTGTGTATGTTTGAGTGAATCCATTGGCACTAGGAGGTGTTTGCTTGAAACCACCAATATTAGCTTGTCCAGTTCATCCAAAATCACATGTATTAAAATACCATTTGTAAAACAATGCTATTAACATGTAATAAATTTATAATAGTTTACTAGTTACATACCCCACTGATAGGTGTACTACAAAAATAAGTAGGTGGAGGACTAGTGCATCTAGTCTCAACACTATGACCCTGCAATTTTATTAAAATAATAAAACTAAATTAGTTAATCATGCATTTCAAAATTGAAATTTAATAAATTAAATTCAATGAACATGTTGAATTTTACCTAACTATCAATGCCATATGCACGATGCAAAATTTCAGCCGTCCTCTCCATCCTCGTAGCAGCATACGGATCCTGTGTAGTAGCATACGAATCCTGCATAGCAGCATACGGATCTTGCATTGCAGCCTCCTGAGTGCTAGTGGGGTCATATGAACAAGTCACCCCATGAGGTTGACACACATGGGTTCGAAGGCCACCACCCAAAGTCACCCCTATATGGTGTTGTATAATAGGGCTAGTATGATGGATGACACTCTAGGTCAAAGTGTTAAGCACCTGCAATGTTTCTACGTCGGCACTCTCCTTCGTAATGACATGCATAACAATGTGCTCATGAGGTGGCCTAGTGAGAGGTTGTCTCCCTTACCATGCAGGATCCAGTTGTGCACTAGGCCTATCTTGAGCCAACCCCCCACCTCTCCCTTGGAACTCCCTCATATCAAAATAATTTGGGATTTGGTTCAATACAAATTCACTGTATAGTTTCCTAAGAAAATATTGGGGGACTTCACAATTGTTGCACGGTGGGTAATCAAAGACCAAGTACCACCTATCATAAAAATGGTTCCTAATCTCTTGGTGGTGGCACCAATGAATAGGAAACTTCTTCGCATTGAGGCTAAGATTTTGATTTTTTCTAGGGTCAGTGAATAAAGAGCACAAATCACCTTTAGTAATTTTTAAATCTTTTACTTGTTTATATGATAGTTTATCTGCATAATATGCCCTAGCTTTTGCCTCCTATCTTGCCATCCTGTTATTTGTTGGGTTATTGAATCTAATTTTTTAACATCTCTTTCATTGAATTTGCTAGTGTCATTCTTTCTGTAGTTGAAGCATTTGGATCACTCAACCTACTGATAAGATCCTCAATTTATTGTTTTCAATTTCACTCCTCAAATTTTGTTGAGTGCCGGAGGGTGTTGAGTGATTGGTGGGGGAGGTTGATTTTGTTGAGGAGGATTTTCCTATTCTTCTTGTTGAGGATTTTTAGGATTTGTAGGATTATTTGCATCTCCTACAAATTAAAAAAAAAAATCAAATCTAACCTAAAACAAACAAAATCAACTTGAAACTAAGAAATTGAAAAAAAATAGCAAACAATACTTACCTCCTGCACCTCTTCGTCATCGTGGCACCATCTTTGCAAACGAAAAGAAATCATTGTTATAAGATTTTGATAGCTCAGCCTTCTAGAATGTTGTAAAAATGAGGGTTTTTGGCCGTGGGCAAAGCGAAAAAAGAATGAAAAGAAAATGAATAGCTTTCACTTTTTTGCTTTTAAAATGACATAACATGGTTTATAATGCGCTTGTGTTATGTCATTTTCAATATTTTTTTGAAGTTGGCCTCAAAAGTGTAACCCAACTTCATGCACCTGCCCAGGATCTATTTGCATGAGATGACATCATTTGATCTGCTTTATTAGTACTGAGGGTTTTAGCCTCTAATTTTTTATTTTGAGTAAGCATCATGGGTTTTTCTATTCATCCTTCTGTGATCAACTTGGAAAAAGATAACTACGAGTCTTGGAAAAATGACATCTTGACACATCTCAGGTGGCTTGATATTTTTCCTTATTTGTATGGACTCATACCTACACTAGACACACCAAGGAGTTTTTTAGCATGGGGCATCATTGTAGATCATATTGTAGGGGTTATATGTTATAGTGTTGATCTTGACACTATGTATGTTGTATTGGACATTGAATGTCCCCACATACTTTAGAAATGACTTTGGGAGATCCATGGAGACCCTCATATCTCTCCATACCCAGAGGATCCTGTTGCAAATTATCTCATACCTCTTGCAGATGTAGATTCTACACCCTTTGATGATGATACTTTAGAGGAGCTTGAGTATATCACATGTCTTGCATGTTCTGATGGTTCAAAGATTTGCATTCATGTTCCCACTCTTCTGATTGAGGCTACATCCTCATCTCCTATTGTTCTTGATCAGCTTGGCATCATCACATCTTCGACCCCTATTGATTTAGTGCAGCAGGACATCATTCATCTTCTAGACATAGCTACTTGGGATTCTATCTCATAGACATATCATCCTTGTTTGTAGAGTCCTATATTATAGATCTAGAGGATTACTTTGAGGAAATTCATCTCCTCTTTGTTGACAACCACATCACTGTTGTTGGCCCACCATCTTCATCTCCTTTGTAGCTTGTTCTACACCAATCTTGATGGGATCTTGGATTGCCATCATCACTTTCTGACATGTGGATACATGAGTAGTTTTTAGAGGCACACATCTTGATACATATTGGTTCATCACTCTTCACAGGGTTTCTTTGACATCATCCTTTTGATTCGTTTCTTCCCAAGGGGAGGAATGTTATTTGCTGCTTCAGGATCTATTTCTGGATTCTACATCAGGCATCCACCATTGCGACAAAAGTTTCTTCATTATGGGGGGGGCCTTCTAGTCTCTTTCTCTTTCTGCTATGGAGATTCTTGTATATGTATTGATGAGATAGAAGTTGTCTTTGGGGGGTATCATGTAACCCACCTTCTATTCTTCCCTTATTCTTCCCTCACTCTCATTAGTGCATTACATTCTTTTCTTTTCTCTCTTTTTGGAGGAGAGTTTTATTCCCATGAGGTTTTCTCCCTTTCTCAGGCCTTTTACAAGAGATTAGCTTGTTGTACATGGGTTCCTCATCTGCCATTAGGGCGAAACCCATTGATGCATCCATTCAAGTATTTCTTTATCATAGTTTAGTTTCTCCCTAGTCCATCTTAAGGGGGGGTGTTAGAGTAATAAAGTCATCACCTAATTAATTAATTAATATTAACTAATTGGGTCACTTTATGATTTATTACACTTAAGCTATTAAACTTAGGAGTGCTTTTATTTCATTATTTACTTTTATTAATTAGTTGCATTTTGCATGATTAAAGCTTCTAATATTAGAACATGTTGTCTCATTTATTCCTATGAGGACACTTGTCATGTTCTAATCTAACCCTAATCTAGGGTTAGCTTTCATCCTTTTCATAAAGATTGATTCATTGTAATTGTATTCAATTCTATATGACATCATATTTAGCTGATAGTTGTTCACATAATCTAGGTTATTTGCATGAATAATAATTCTTAGGTTATTGAGCATAATCTTCCTTTTGATCTTCTCTATTGTGATAGGTAATTGCTTGCACATGTTTCATAGGAGTTGTGGATTGAATTGGTCAATTCCAACAAATTCAGCTCCTTTGAAGCTCAATATACTAACACTATGCAATTTATTAGATACATAATACAAAACATTGCTTTTCTTTACAGTCACTCAATATTCACAATATATCCGCTATTGTTCGGATCATATAAATACAAATTCGCATGCTGGCATCTCATATCTCTTCTACAACCTCAAAACTATCTTACATATATATCCAATTCAGATCTACATACATCAATTAGGTCACCCTAATTAGATGTAGCCCTATATTAAATCAAAATTACCTTGTCAGCTACACACTTGCACCAAAAAAATCTTCACGCTTAAACCATAGTGTGTGATACTTGATTTAGGTCAGCATGGACCTAAAATTAGATCTCACTAACATCCACATTTCATATTTAATCACCACAACACACATCAAGAATTAGGTCGACCAAGAATTAGACCTAATCAAAAAATATGCTAACTGATCAACACTAGTGATCAATCCAACCACATAATCATGCCCCATCTAGAATATACAATGTACTGAAACCTATAAGAAATCTCCCAAACTTGCAAAAAATGATTCTTATCACCAGAGGAACGCAGACCAGTTTACCCATACCCACTTGCACTATACAAAACCAAAACTATATGCCAAACTATTGCCACTTGTATCTTTCAAACTATACATCCAAACCAACTGAATTTTTGAAAACACATGTAAATTATAGTCAGCAACAACATACTATCATCACATAAGTAGATCTTATTATATGTGAGAGTGAAAAACAAAATACTAGATCTAGGTATCTCCATTCTGTTCACCAGATTAGTGTAGATATCAACAACCAATGTTGACACCGATGACAACACATTAAGGGGCTTCTTCTTCATTATTTCAATAGAGTTGGGGTATCGTTTTTATCAGTCCCCAATGTGTAGTGAAGAAATCAACTAAGGATTCATTTATTAGGACAAAGAAAGAGACACCATAAATACAACTTTAAATCCATATATAGGTTAATCCTCACTAAAATAAAAAAAATTTAACATTAGAAGTATATTTTTTTATCACACCTTGTCATATGATTTGTTCATATCTAACTTCAAGAGAATCACACTCTTTCTTGTATATTTTATTGAGAACAAATATATTTTTAATGATAATACCTTTCATAACCTTTTAGCCATTTTATTTATGTAGCCAAAATATACTTGTTCCAACCTTGGGTTTGAGTTCAAATCATTCAAAATTTCCTTTTTCTTCTCCCTAAGATCCTCATATAGGCCCATTCCCACAACTTTGACTTCTATCTTAACACGTTGTTCTTCCAACTCTCTTTTTCTGCTAAATAAATCCCTAATTTCCTTCTTATTCGATGATCATACTTTATTTTTAACCACTCTCAACTTCTTCTAAAAAATGTATCTTTGACATACTTTGACATTCTATTTCCCCCATTCATATAGTTTCTCATCAAAGTTAAGGTGTTCAAACCAAAATAATTCCATCTTGAAGGGGATAGATCCCTTGGTCTAGCTTCCCTACCAATAGTTAAAGTGCTAGACCAAGGGTTTGATCTCATGAAATGAACTACCTTGTAAGAGAGAGCTAGAGATTCTAAAGCCCAATCAAAATTAATAATGAAGCTATCCAACCTACTCACATTTTCCTCCCACATATACCCATAATTCCAAAAAAACTAACTTTCTTTAGGCTTGAGATCGCACAAAGATAAATCAAAATATGGAGCTTGAAAGGGAATTAACCTAGCAAACACCCTGAGATACGTTCCTCTTTATCCTTCAGGTTTAAAAAACATTCAAATCTCCCCCTACCACCTAACTACCTTCTTTGTAGTAGGGTAAATAATCCTTCATCTCATTCCACACCTTTCCTCTCTCTATGATAGTGTTAGGTCCATAGATATTTGAAAATAAAACTAATTCCTACTTACACCCCCAAAAATTATGCATATAGTTTGCTCTAAGCTAAGTGTAGTAGGGAGCTTGAGAGCCTCCTATTGTCTCATAAGAGATCCAAAGCCCCAACAATCCTCTTTGCATCTACCATAAATCATTCACTACCTTTCCACAAGCTTGTAAGCAAGGATTTCATTTCCTCCACTCTAATGTTAATTTTTCTTACAATATTAGAATATCCAATTTTTGTTCTTCTACTAGCTATTTTCCCAAACAACAACACTTCTTGGGGGCATTAAGTCCCATCATTTTACAATTTAGAAATATCACAATTTGAGGGAAGGGAGATGCTCACATTCTCTATGATAAAATTTAGTTATTTATGCTTATGTACCTTTCTCCATAACCTCCATGGTAGCTACCTTGGCCTAATTATCATTCATCTTATATCCTCTTTCCCTAGAGGTTCTCATAACCAATGAAATATCTCCTAAATTAGTTTGATTTATTTTTACTCACTATCTTCTACCCTTTCCAATGACAATACTCTAATCTTTCATACCTACTTTTTCTTTATATACATCTTTGATAAATTCCTCTTCACTTTTGCCATCTTCTAAGACAGTATGCAAAAAATCATTCATTCTTGATTGTGATAGAGTTTCTTCTTTCTTTGATTATATCTTTTGGGTTCCACCTCTTCTCTTTTCTTACCTTCCTTGTCCAATAAGACTAATCTCCTCCTACATTCCTACTAAAACTCAAAAGTATCAATGTAATTCACAATACAAAGACCAAGATGATGGCGTCTATATAATCCGACTTATTTCTTTAATATATTTAAACTTCCCAACCAAATTTTTCCCACATAAAGATATCCTTTTCTCTTTCCCTTCCTCACAAGTCTTTAACTTCCAACATTTGAAACAACAAATTGACATCCAAATTCCTAAACCCATGAACCTAACAAGGAATTTAGTGTAACTGCGTAATGGATTGCCTTTCTTACGCCAGCCGTAACATAGATTTTCGCATAAGAGGCTAATTCCTTCGTTTCCATAGCTAATTCCAGTGTTTGTCTGGTAGCATGCCAACATGTATGCCCAACTCATCTAAAATATAATGAGTCTTTTAATGAAGGAATTTTTCTTGGTAAAACATTCTCCTTTTATTTTGTTTTCACCATGAGACAATTCATCCTTTCATAATTTGATTCCCAGTAAACGGTTGCAAATGCATGGTGGGTGCAAGCACAATCATTTTCCCTTAAAATAAGGAGCTACTTTATCTTTTATAGATTTCTTCATTATATTGAACTGTTGGGCATAAAAAGAAGGAAAATAGATGTTCTCCCTGATTTGAAATTTTACAAGAAATGGAAAAGAAGTTAACAACAATTCTGTTTTCTTGATTAACTAATAATTTAAAATTATAAAGTTTCTTGTTTAAATTGAATATGTTTCACATAATTTTATTATTTATTTATCTAATAATATATACCATGCAATAACTGAGTGAGAAACCTCGGTAAGGGAGAAGATGTGATATAAGAGGATCGGATTCTGAAATGTAGTCATGGTTATATGATTTTGTTCTTTCCCTTTTATTTTTACTTTGTTTTGGAATGCCATTCTTTTCTATATTTTAAACACATATAAATCAAAGGATATTAATAATTAACACACTGTAACCAATCCTCTCAAATCAAATATTTCTTTATTACTTTAAAAGATATTTTACATTGATGTTAGCTGAATGATATACTTTTTCACTTAACTTTATTCTCCCTGAGTTAAATTTGCTACAGTGACAAAAGATAAAGCTCAGCTAGTAATGATGTGAAGTACCTGATTGTCTTGCTGCTGTTTCTTTTAGAATCTTACCCACAGAGTGCCATTTCCTTGGGCCTCACGAAAAGCATACAATCTCTCATTACATAACTTCTCTACTAATTTTAATCTTATTCAAGATTGAAATTCCTGGAGTGCTTTACTTATCTGCAGCCCTTTCTCAATTTGATTGCATACATTTCTCAATTGGTGTTCTTGGTTTTAAGAGAAAAATGCTAATCAAGAATTATTACAAAAGCAAAATCAGAAGTTCCATGCAAAAATCAGTTGTTCTATGATAAACATCTATCAAATTGTAGAAAATGCTAGCGATATTGACTGCAATTCTTGAATTTATCTTTTATAATTAAATGTAGATGATATTGATGAATTTATCTTCATAACCCATTGAAGATAAACCCAACAATTGAAAATGGTATTGAAGAGTTTATCGTCATAATCCAATGAAGATAAATCCAATAAATCTGCATTTTGATGAGGCCAACAACAAGAATTGCAGTCAGTAACGCCTGCATCTTCCAAGTTTTCAAAATATGCTCGACCCACGTACTTCTTATCTTGCTTTTGTAGTAATTCTTTATTAGTGCTTCCTCATTGGGCTCACAGCAATACAGATCTTACTCCTCTGACTGCTTGTAAAAGAAGTACTAGTGATGAGCCAAACTGTTATGGGATACCGATGGCTCCATGTATTAAATGCATTTTAGAATAGGCTCTAAAATAACTGTAGGTGCTGTCAGGTTGGCTGTATTCAGATTGTTGGCTGGTTTTTGGTGTTTTTCCTGAAGATAAAAAAATACAATATGGATATTATTTGAAATAAAAAATGTTTGAATTATATATGTGTATGTAGTATGTAGGTATATATATAGATATATAGGAAATTAGACTAGATTAAAAAATAAAAAATTGTAATTTTTTTTTTGATATTATAGGGGTGTCTCCGTAGCCCTTACCTTGGGTATGTGAGGCAACCTAGGGCGAGACTAGTCCCCTGCAGATGAGATCCCACCACCTCCAGGAGCGGAGTCGAACCTGAGACCAATGGGGAGCAAACCCATTGCCCAAACCAACTCTGCCACCTCTTTGGGCTTAAAATTGTAATTCTTATTACAAGCATGCACATATAAAAAAGAAAAAAAAAGATATATTATTAATTTAATATATAGACAAACAAATACATAAATAAATAGATACGTAAAAAAAGACATAAACATTATTAAGAATTATTTTATGTTTTAATAGTAATTTAAAAAAATCAAGTACATATTTTTTAAAATATTAAATACAAGAAATTATTTACTTTAATTTTGATTCTAAGAGTTATTTTATAGAAATGAAAAATGTAATACAATCCATGTCCATACAAGGGAGATTAATAGTTTTCAAAAATTTAATTAAAAAAGTAATATAGATATTTTAAATATATGTATCTAAAAGTGTTCAAGATATCAATCTTAAGTTATTTTTTAATTTACATAAGAGTTATTCTATTTATATTGTTTACTAAAGAACTATTTTTATTTACTTATAATATTTTTAGTTAATTTATTTTATTTTACTTAGAACTATTTAAGAATTATTTGATCTATTTATAAAAAAATAGTTTAATATTTTGTTTTTATTTGCATTGCTTATGAAGAGATTTTTTACAAAGGATAAAAGGGGTTTTGAAAGAGATCCCATGTTTTTAAAAAAGGATAATATATAGAGGGCAACAAACATAACTTTTGATGAGATAATGATTACCCATATATATTGGGAGGGGAATAAGGTTGCAGATGTTTTTGCTAATGTGGGTGTAAATTAAAAATCATTAAAATATTTGGAGGGGTACACCTCCACTCCTACTGAAGCTCAAACCATTATAAACTATGAGTGCCAACAAGGTTACCAAGGACCGATGGGATGTGGGAATAATGATTACTAGATAGTTCACACTTTTTGGGTGCTACACGTGTATCCATCTTTTATTTTGTTTAGTGGTCCTTGAGTAATAACATTATTGGCTTGTCTTGTGGGAGCCTGAACAATATCAGAAGTGTTGAAATGGGCGGAGAAAGGAGTAGAGTGGAGCCCCTTTCCTATGATGGGGTCTATCAGAACCATAACATTTGGAAGATTGTTGAGGAGGAGGGCCTAGTTCCCTACATGGAAAAGCTTCATGGACATGATCCTGAGGCAATAAAACTCTTCATTAAAGGTTGGAAAAACATAACTTTGAATGCTTTTGTAAGGGAAACAATTATTAATGAGGATGTGATTGCCAAAATCACAAGGCTCTCGGTGAATGGAAGAAATTTTTTAGAGACAAAAAGTAAATGAAGAGGCCTTAAACCGATTTTTCAAGGGTAAAGAACATAGCAAGTTGGTGAAGCTTTCTTCCAAGGGCTATGAGTGCATGTCTATTAAATCAATCTGGGCAGGGGTTGTTGAGGTCATCATGAGGTACATTACTATAGACGGTAGATTTATGTAACTATCTGTGGTGTGCATTTTATTCTCCTTAAATCATTTTTGACATAAAATATTGATGTCTTTCCTCTACTTTATTTTGAATTCTATGGACCATGCTTTAAAGGATCATTGCTAAAACCCCAAGCTCATAGGGTGGCATGAAGGGCTAGTCCTTCTTATTATGGAGTTTGTGAAAGATCAAACCCCAAAGACAAAGCCTAAGGGCAAGATTAACATGTTAAGAGGAAACAAAAACCTATGGTGGTGCATTACTCAGATATGAGCTCTAGCACTAGTAGTGATGATGAGGAGGAAGGGGAATGGAACAAAGAGGATGATGGAGATGACTTTGTTGAGGTGTACTCTCCACCACTGCAAGAGGAGGAAAATATGAAGAAATGAAATAACACAGGACATAAGAGAACCCTAAGAAAGAAAGCCAGAGTGTAGATCTCTTAGTTTGAGGGTTCCCAAAATCAGGAGGTGAATGAAGGGGATAACACTAAATCTACGGGGAAGCAAAATTTGAAAACAAAAGGTGATGTTAGAGATAAAGGGAAGGACAAGGTTGTTGATAAAATGATTGGTTTGAACCCCTCGCCTTTTTTGGTTAGTGAAAAGGATGGACATAGAACTAATAATATCCCTTATATTCTAGAGAACTTTACCTAATTCCATATGAATAGAGATGATATTTATGATGTCCCAGGCTTGGCAAGGGAAGGGGTTATGAATCATTTTAAATTATCCAAATGGTTCTTCCTTGAAATTAACAAAATCAATATTGAAATTAGAGCCTTGCAAGAGAAAACCTCTAACAAGGAAAGGGATAATCCTGAACGAGGGGATAAGGAGGTGAAGGATAGGATTGATGATAAGGAGAAATCTATAAATTATTTCAAAAAAGATTTTGAGAAAAGAATGACTGACTTGGAAGATAAAATTCAAAACACTAGAATCAAAATATAGCAAAGGTTTTAAAAATTAGTCATTGTTCCATTAAAAATAATGCCAAGGGAATCAAAATTTTAACAAAAAAACTTAAAGAACTGAGAGAAGAGAAAATGAATGAGGTGATTCCCATGGAGACAAGGAAATATGATCAAAGTAGCAAGGAAAAGGGTAAGAAATTGATGCAGACTAAGGATAAGGGGCCCAACTTTAGGACTCATAGGAGAAAAAAAGAGATCATTTGAGGAAGAAAATAAAGAGATGTTGAGCCTTGCTAATCTCCATCATAACTCTACAATCAGAAACTGGAAGCTGTTGGTACTCTGAAGAAGATGAAGTAGAAGTTTCTCTTGGCTATTTGGCTACTATTTGGCTATGCTTTACCTTTTAGCAACATTTTGTAAATAAGGTTTCACATCCCTTTAAAACCTATTTTACTTGTTAATAAAAAACAAGCATAACAAAAGGATAAAGCAAAGCTAATACAATACTAAAAATCAACATTAAACATCACACAAAATAAAATTCAACCACTTTTTTTCACTAGAGGGTCATCTAAATAGCTCAAACAATATCTAAACCCTCCCTAATAAAAGGGTGGATTTGGATCAAATTTTGGGGTACATTTCCTCTTCTATACAACTATCCAATATTCAACCTCAAGGTCAATTCTAGTTGGAGATGAGACTATCCCATCAAAGGTAATTTCCATAAAAAATTAGTGTCACAACTATGGTCACACTATACTATACTTCCACATATTTTAATTTACTATGTTTATATTTATTTAC
This sequence comes from Sequoia sempervirens, assembly GCA_007258455.2. Taxonomy (NCBI): domain Eukaryota; kingdom Viridiplantae; phylum Streptophyta; class Pinopsida; order Cupressales; family Cupressaceae; genus Sequoia; species Sequoia sempervirens. The sequence goes on from VDFB02321063.1 coordinate 47,639, forward strand.
TAGATCATTCTCAGACATTTATTATTTATTACACTTAGCTTAGCACTTACATTTGTTCCCCACCTTGACATTTATGTTTAACTATCCAAGATCAATCTCATTGCATACATCTTTCCCTTACACCATGTGGAACTAACCTATAATATTCAAAATTTAAAATTCAAATTTTACCTACGCCTACCTATTTTATTAGTCATTAAAAGATAAATTGGTACACATTTTTGTGTTATTGTGATGTATTAATATTTAAAGGCACCCAATGTGCATTAATTAATATCAAAGAACCATCTTAAAGTCCTAAGCATTATAAAGATAATCATTATAGGAATATTTTCTATGGATCACTAAAATGAACGATAATTTAGAAACCAAATTATTTAGGACACTTGCATGTGTGAGAATGTTGTCTTCAATCTTCATCCATGACTATGGAGTTGGTCTAGTTTATGGGCTCAACATTTATGAACATAAACTTTGCAATCTAAGGATTTACCCAATTTACTTTTTAATATACATCTAATCCTTACATACTAATAGATATAAGAGATAGGGATACATCAATTTCTATAATACATAATCAAATTAATCCATGAGATTTATATTAAATTTTCATATTGGTTAAGTACTGTAAGGCCCAACTAATGCTTAGTAAACTTGGTGATAAACACACAATTTAGAGGTGGTTCCTAACTAAATAGTCCACTAAACCCTTGTAAAGACTCCATTTAATTATTGACCAGGACTAGTGTAAGCTTGTGATGATGCTGGCACCTATGTGCATCCAAAGATTCTATACTGCCTATATTATCTAGTATAGGTGTTTACACATGTGGAATAACATAAAACTATGAAACACGAAAAAGATTAATTCTGGAACTATTGCTATGGGTACCTTCAACTAAAGATTGTGACTAGAGTTAATTGTTAAAACCTGAACTATGCAACTACTAAAACTATTAAATACAACTTCTAATGACTTGAATCACTATGGAGGTTGACATATTGAGATAAAACAAAACATAAAGTTCAAGACATGATCTTATTCACGATTTCATTCTCATACAAGAAATGAAGAATCTAATTAAGATGAATGCAATAAATAAAAGCATCTACTGTAACAACATAAATTAATGGTGGATAAAAGTTTCCTTGAGTGTCCCTTGCTCAAGTTAATGTATCCATGAAGTAAACTCAAATCTAAACTCCTTGAATCAACTAAACATAATGATACACTGAAAACATCTCATTGCATGTAATAAGATTTCACAATCTGACAAGAATCTTGAAAGATATCTTATTTATAAAAGAATAACTGGAAAGCAAGTATTTTTCTGTGTAATAAAAACTATCACTATCTGAACATATCCACATTCTATATCTACTCCTCAACCACCAAGCCAGCTATATAAGTTCAGGGGAGGTTTAATGAAATAGGGACTCATTTAAATAGAAGACTAAATGCAAATCACCATTCCCCTATGCAATAGAGAGTGAAAAAGTCTACATAATTGAAAACATAACTAAAAAGGTTGAAGAAGATGATTAGGATTGTAACTTTACTTCAACAACATAACATAAGTGTGGGCTATGAAAGCAGTCACATTAGCTTCCTAATCGGAGCAAACTCCTTCTCCCTTTAGTGGTATTATTAAATGACATGGTGATTCACAATCATCCTCATTAATGAATGCCTCTATTTCTACAATTGTATCATTCTTCTTGTTCTAGAATCTCCCTTGCATTGTTGTCTAAAATCCTTTGACTGTAGGCTACACTTTCTAGTTGTTGCAGGCTACATTTTTCTTGCTTCGACTTCTCAAATGCAAGGAGTTAGTTCATCCAAAATATGCACAATAATAATAACCACAAATTTAAAATAGATCAATACTGCATTTCATATAAACTCACATAAATAATCATGCAATTAACAACATATCATGATTATATTCCCATATATCAAAACTAGGTTCAATGTTGAGTGAAAGACATAAAAAGATAGATAAGTTTAGGAATGTATATGAAATGAGTATCTATAAATGTCTAAAATAATGAACTAAAATAATAAAAAACTAGCTAATATTTGGTCTCATGTCATTTCCACCTAACTATGATATTGCTTATCCTCAAGCAATCAGTTTAGGACCAAAGGTTGTATTGCAAGGTCATTTCCCTAAATTATGTAACCATATCCACTCCTTTTCCCTATTTCAAGTAGTAGCCTCCATAGGTTGAGAGTCTTGCCCATTTGAAATGTTCTGCCTCCTCCATTTCTACATCATGTTCCCCTGTCCAATGCAACACTAGATAGAAGAGCATTAGTAGATGAAAAGTAAGAGGTACCCATGAGAGTCCTTTGTCTCTAGAAATCTCTATACACCTACGATATCTCTCAAGCATGGATACAAAATTATATAAAGAATGTGGTTCCTTTTTTTGTAATTTAGGATTTAATTCTTCCCACCTTCCTTGCAAAAACTTAAAAGCATGATGGATGAGACCTACAACTAGCTGTTGCATTATGGAATAATCATTCTCTCTAACATTTATGATCCTTCTACCTGCGCCCCTATACTTAAGGAGAGTTTTCCATTCCTCTATGATTGTATTGGGGTCCTTTGACTCTTTACTAATCTAGAGAGAAATAGATTTCTCTCTCTCAACATAGTTCTGCACTATTTCCCCTCTTTGCTGCTCATTCCTAAAGTATGAAGCCAATGCTCTAACCTGTAAGTCCCCCACAAACATCAAGGGGTTCCACTTTGTATCATTTTACAGAGGAAGGTTATGTAGGTAAAATTCACATAGTTGATCTTGTAAATCTAGTGTAGAATCAACATAAATATTTAAAAACTCAAATAATACACAATGAAGACAAAAATTAAACATAATACAAAACTCACATGAACATAATGCAAAGAAACTATGTGAACATGATGCAAACACAATGCAAAAATGATGTAAACATAATGCAAACATGATGCAAACACAAAAAAAAGGGCATGACATCACGAACTATCAAGATCCACATATTTCTTACTAGGATCCATAGCTAAGGTATTCATGAATCATAGGATAGAAAAGTTCAATATTTGCTAGGTGAACCATGAATATCTATAAAGGTATCATAGTCTAGTGAATTTTGATATTCACTAGGTGATCTCAATAAGAAACAACATAGACTAGTGAAGTTTGATATTCACTAGGTGAGTTTCAATAAAGGTAAAAAATGAAAAATGTACAGGGACTAGTAAATTTTGATATTCACTAGGTGAGTTTTCATGTCAACCATACCAATAATTATAAGCAAAGCTCATTGTTTACAAAATAACTCTGATAAGGTGCTATAAAATATGATCAATATGCCAAAAAAGCAACACTAAGTTCATAATGTGTGAACAAAGTGAATTATATTGTAGAGGAGGAGATTTTCTACTCCCGAGTCTCTAGGACAAAGAAGAGTCTACAAGGAGAAAATGGTCCTCAACTACCTCAAAGGAAAAGCTCAGGTGAAAAAGCTAGAAGGAGAAAGAAGTTTTGGTTATATTTTATGTTTTAAGATAGATTTTGGAATAAAGACTTCGAAAACTGGAAGAGAAAACTTTAGAGGTCTCAGAAGCAAGTTGGCTATCTTTTGGCCAAGGAAAATAGTGTGACATGTAGTCATCCTTATGACACATTGTGGTCTTGTATGGACCAAAAAAAAAAGTGCTCATAGAAACACAAAGGGTCTATTGTCTATCGGATTATTAAAATCTGAGTGTTTATGCCATACTAACAAAATGAAGGAAATAATAGAAAATAATGTAAAATGACTAACATGCATAGATAAAGTGAAATGAAGTAAAATAAAGAGAATGAAAATAGAAGAACAAACTCACAAGAGGTCCAATGCTATGAAGCCTCCTGCAACACTCTAAATTAACAACCTGCACACATAAAAACAAGGAAAAATGTTGGGACTATTTTGGGGCTTGCCTTGGTCAAACCCCCATTTTGGTGTTTCCACCTCCATGAACAAATAGATAGATGGAGAGAAAATAGACAATAGACAAATAGATAGACAAGATAAAGAGATTGGCAAGGTAAAATATCAATATACTACTTGACATAAAACATAATAATGTAATAAAGAGAGTGAAGTTACCTCCCCTCAAGCAAGCTAGCAATTCTGAAGGAGAGTATGCAACACTCTAGATGAGTTGAGAGAGTCGATAAATTGATGTAGAAGCCCAAACGTACAAGAAAGCTTGATAAAATGGTGTAGAATGAGAAAGTGAGTGCTAGAATGAAAGATTACAAGAATGAGAGAATAGAATGACCAAGAGAGTGATAAAGAGAGTGAATAAAATGAAGAAAAGGCATGCAAGAAGGAATTTTTGGTGCATCTACAACCCACAATGGTGTTACACTTTGTGGGTAGGTGGAAGTGTAATGTCCCAATGGCCATATAATCATGAATCTTGTCAAGACATTCACATGACACATAGACATTTGCACATCATGGGAGCATCCTCAACACAAATTCACTTAAAGACCAAAAGCAAAGGGGTCAAGGATGCAAGTGAAGTTAAGAAAAAGGGGATTTGCATTATCATCTTTTATTAGGATAAAGGGAGGGTTATGTAATGTGAAATTGCATGGAGTGCAATTTTATGACATTATATATTTTTCCCCCACTTTAGTCAGCACATGTATTCTAACATGTGCGAGCTAAAGTAGAAAGAGGTTGAAGAGAATATATCCAGGATGAAGAGGACAGTGATCTTCAATTTGGTATATTGAATAGAGAAGTTGAGCCGAGAAATGAAGATGACATGAGTCTTCCATCCTGTAAAGCTGACTACAATCTCGCCACATACATGTTAGGTGCAAATAAACACATTAGGTGAAAAAGTGAAAAATCAAAATGAAATTTGAAGAAATGTCATAATATGATAAAATAAAAGATAACACTGATAGGTATGGATAGCAAGCTAGAGTCCATACGAAAAGAAGATAGGCCTATGGCTGCTACAAACTTCATTGCAAGATAGTCACATAAGAGGAAAGTCTAGTTAGGTTGCCCCCAAGCTAGATAACAAGATCATAAGACATCAAGATATATATTTTAAAGACAAAATTTTAAAAAATTAAGAATGACTAGATATGATAGTCCCCATTAGAATGATGTGTGCTATCAAAGGAGCACATTCCATTCTAATGAGAAGAGAAAGACAAAGAGATGTTGTGGCACAAAATACATAGTGATATGTATTCGTGGGATGCTGTCACATGAGGGAAAACACATAGAATCCACAACATCAAGAAAAGTAGAGACAAAGAAATCAAGATCACAGGGGGATCCAATTATTTAGGGTTATAATTGATCCTATTTATAGATAGATAGATAAATATAATATAATATGTATGAACTTTCATCACCCCATAAATAGATTGGAATGAGAATAAGATCACTTGAAGATAAAATAAAAATTGGGTCAACATGGAAGAGGCCTAAATTCCTTGACAATTTGCATTGTTCCCAATGTGAAAAGCCAAATTGTATGACACATAGAAGAATGATGAGACAAATAGAAGTGTACGATAGATTTTATCTCCTATATCCAAGTACCTACAAGGGTATCAAGGGTCCTACAAGTGAGAGCAAAAACATAAACAAACAAGCACGTGGGAATACAAACAAACACAAAAATCTAATCTAAAGATGGAAGAGGTACCGCTCTAGTCTGACACCTCAAAAAAGTTTTCTTTCTCCTAATATAGATCATCGTAGGGGTAGGGAAGACAAGCCTATAGGGGCGATAGCAAGGGTAGTACTTGTTGACTCACCTGTAACAAGGGCCAAGGAGGAGGCCACCTCAACATCCTCATCAACAAGGTCTTGCAAGGCTAATGTCATAGACTTAGCAAAGATGGAAGAGAGAGTGGGAATGTCCTCCATTGAGTTGAACATACACTTATCCAGAGTGAAGTATTGTGATTGAATAGAAGGAGGATGAATCAAAGAGTCATTTTCAACCTCTAGAGGAGGGGCAGTGAAAAACTCCAGGGAAGGAGGTGATGCACCTAACATGAGAATGGTACAAGCCAAAGCAGAATAAGATGAAGAGGGAAAAGAAGAATTTTTGTGACCATCATTTGGAATGAGGTCATGCTCTAACTTACACTTAAACAAAGGATGTGAAATATTCATAGTAGTAGAAGAAGGAGTAGGAGTAATAGTAGACACAACCTTTGTGTGAGGCATGTCAATGGGTGTAGGGAAAGGAGGAATATCTAGTAAAGAGGTGATTAGAGGAGGCTCTATAGAAGGAGCTATGAAAACTTGCACCCTCTTGGGGTGAGGCTCATTGGGATCCGTTGAGGAAGCCAAAAGTAAAATAAAGACCATGGGAATAAAATAAGGAATATAAATAGATATAAGAACAAATACAAAAGTAGAAGTAGAGGTAGAGACATGAAGGTCCCTATCAATATTCTTCAAGGCCCCACACTCTCGGTCTAAGGCCCGTTACTGATGATTATGCTCATGTGTAAGTTGGTAGAGACATCTATGGGCATTGAGAAGGGAAACCTAAGAAGTCCTCATGGGATCCTGTTCTACCCGATGAGTAGTCTCCACAACCTTTTTTGGTGGGAGAGCACTCCTAAGGTTCTTGTTCCACAAGAGGAATGACCTTAGCAACTATTATTGGTGAAAGTGTAGACTTTTAAGGAGGAATAGAGATAGACACATGGGTCTCAACAATGGGCCCATTTATCTTGTCTACCTTAAAGGTAGGTGGGGGAATAGGAGGAGGCCTCAAAGGTCAAGAAGTAGGAACAACCCCACATGAATGCTTCCCCTTACCATATAGGATGGGATGGGGAACAATGGGTAAGACAAGAAGCTGGAACAACTATGGTTTAGGCCTCCACAACATGGGTGCCTTTATTTTTTCTTGGTAAGGCAAGAGTAGGTTCATCTCGGGTTCACCAAAATCTAGAGGAGGATATTTTCCACTTTCGAGTCTCTAGGACAAAAAAGAGTCTACATGGAGTAAATGGTCCTCAAATACCTCAAAGGTAAAGCTCAGGTGACATAGGTAGAAGGACAAATAATTTTTGGTTATATTTTATGTTTGAAGATAGATTTTGGAATAAAGACTTTAGAAACTAGAAGAGCACACTTCAGTGGTCTCAGGAGCAAGTTGGCTGGTTTTTGGCCAAGGACAACAACACAACGCATGAACGTCCCTATGGCATGCTGTGGTCTTGTATGGATAAAAATAGAACATGCTCACATAAACACAAAGAGTCTACTGTATATTCAAAAATTGAATATTGAGTGTTTATGCTATACTAACTAAATAAGGAAATAACATAAAATAATGTAAAATGACTTACATTCATAGATAAAGTGAAACAAAATAAAATGATGAGAAGGAAAAGAGAAGAATGAGCTCACAAGAGGTCCAATGATACCTAGACTCCCACAATGCTCCAAATCAACAACTTGTACACATAGAAACATAGAAAATTGTTGGGGTTGTTTTAGGGCTTGCCTTGGTGTTTCCACCTCCATGGACAACCAAATAGATAGAGAGAGAGAAAATAGATAATAAAAAAATAGATAGATAAGATAAGATAAAGATATTGACAAGATCAAATATCAATATACTACTTGACATAAACACAATAATGCAATAAAGAGAGTGAATTTACCTCCCCTCAAGTAAGTTAACAATATCGAAGGAGAGTATGCAACACTCCAGATGAGTTGAGAGAGCCAATACTTTGATGTAGAAGCCAAGACATGCAAGAAAGCTTGATAAAATGGTTTAGAATGAGCAAGTGAGTTTTAGAATGAAAGATTGCAAGAATGAGAGTGAAACAAAGAAAGATAGGGTTTACCACCATGAATGAACAATATGATAAACCACTAATTTTTCTTTAAGGGATGTTTCATTCAATTGTGAAGGCTAAAATGCATAAATAACAATCAGAAATGACTCCTAACTATTATAACAACAATGAGGTAGGTTTTAAGAGGCTAAAAAAAGGTGTACCTTTTTGAAAAAGTGCTATTTCAGGGCCCACTAAGGACTCATTCGCCTTTAGTGGTGAATGGGTCCCTGTTAGGGTTTTTAGAAAAGTGTCTTCTGGGTTTTGTTCCTCTTAGTCTGCAACTCTAGATTCTAGATATTCACTTCTTCAGGCTTCGTTGAGGACTCATTCACCTGTGGTGAATGGGTCTTGTTAGGGTTTCCAAAAAATTGAATTTTGGGTTTTGTTCTTCAAGATCTACACTCTCAAATCCTAGGCGACTAACTCCCGAAAATATGAAACAAATCCTTTAGAGCTCTTTCTGTGATCTTGCAATGTAGATGAATACTTTGAAACTTTTCTCTAATCTTGTTCTCCACTTGATCTTCCACCTAAATCCTACAAACAAACATCCAAGATGAGAAAAAATTGTTGATTTTTAGAGAATAGGGGTTTTCCTCAGTCAAACCCTGTTTAGGTAATTAAACCTTGTGATGAAACAATGAAATAGAGGCATGAAACACAAAACATGAAATATTGATACCTTGGAAGATGTCTTGGAATGTAAATCTGCAAACTAACATGAAGTGTCCACGAATAATTTAGATCTTGATCTCAAATTAGATGTGAAACAATGCTTGCAAATAGATCTTCAATGCTACATCAACAATCTTAGCTCAACAACATGCTTGAATGCACTATGCCTTTGATATGATGAAATGACCTTGAATTGCTGCAATAAACTCTTGATAATTTTCCTTTGAATATCTTTGAATGCTCTTGTAATTCTCTTGTAAATGTACTCTTAATTGCTTGAAGTCTTAAGATTGCTTGTTAGGATGTCTTAGATGAAACTATGCGAATTAACATCATATTTATAATAAATCTAGGAATTAACCCTGAAATTCAAATAATTCAAGCCAACACCAAATCTAGGATTGAAAATCATTATAATCTTATCATAATTAAATTCAAAAGGGGTGTCCTATGTGAGGAGGAACCATTCGCCACTAAAGGTGAATGGGTCCTAGCACAACTTTCTAGGACCATGCTTCGGAGGGACGAAATAACATCAAAAACCCACATCAAAAATTTAAAGAAAGGGGTGTCCTATGTGGAGAAACGGTGAATGGGTCCTAGCACCATTTTCTAGGACCTCAAATTTTCCAAATTAAATGTCATGCAATATCATTATTGGGTGTCAGGATCAATCCTTCAGAAAATGTAATTAAGAGGGCTTGAATTTGAATTAAAGGGCCAATTAAGCTCTAATTAACTACAATTAATTAATGAAACCCTAGATAAGAGTGAAAGTGTAAGAATTTTTTTTACAACACCCTAAATAAGGTACAATTTAAGTACATTTTAGTTAAAAGGGCCCCAAATTCAATGTGAATGTGTACAACACATTACAACACTAAATTAATACATAATTAAGTTAATTTTATATGAATAATTCCCAAATTAAGCATGAAAAAGGGTTACTTTTTCAATGCTACATTTTGCCCCCACTTTATGAGAGTTTTCCCCTATGAAAAACTCACACTGAAGTAGACATTTAAGACACTTAAGTATGTAGCAATAACAAAGATACATAGTCATACCCTATCAAAGGCCAATAAAAATAAAGAAAAACAAAGGATGAAGCACAACCATTCCAACATAATGTGGAAAGGGGCTATTTTTCTGTAACATACGTTGCTCACTCTAGTGTAGTGGAACCTCAATTTGTCCACTAGGTGAGTTATCCCAACATGCATGCTCACTTTGGGGTAGTGGAGCCTCAGTCTATCGACTAGGTGACTTATCCCAATGAGGTAGCTAACCATACTGAAGTTACCCTCCTGACAACTTCGATAAGGCACCACAATGTAATACTTTTGCTTTTGAATGTCATGTCTATAAGTTTTTTTGTTAAAGGGGATTTTAGTTTATTCATGTAAGGTCTTCTTCTTAGGGAACATTGTGCCTAATGTCTCCAAGAGAGGACAAATCAAAGAGTATTAGATCTCCACTTATGGGATGCCTCTTGTTTCATATCATGCCACTATGGGAGATCACAAGATTAGAAATATCACACTCTTGGAGGACATCAAACCAAATGACACCACCAAGAAAAGGACACACCACAAGAAAAAAAAATCATGCCATGAAATATGCTAAAATATTTCATCGATGTATGCCCCCACTTTAAAGCAGTTTCCAACACCATTACTGCGAGAAATTGCTTTAACATAGCCAATGTTTTCTCCTAAGATATGAGAGCTCTCCTCAGAAAACCCTATGCCAAGTCATATATTTCTGAAATAAAGCTACACCATGAACAAGCAGGGAGGGGATGCCCCCAAAAATACAATGTTAAACCTAGAAGGAAAAGTATGTCACATTCGAGCCAACCTAAGGCATGTCATCCACATCCCAAGCTTTCTCTTATATATACATGGAAGATAGTCAACTAGCCCAAAAGAGACAATGAAAAGTGACATACGAGGACAAAGCTACCTAATCCCTTGCCCCCACTTTAGTGCAAGACAAGGATGAGTTGAGATGATTGATGAGAAAAATGAAAATCAGTATCAATTAGAGGAACTAGGTGCTTCAACACAATAAAGAGCACAAAAATCCTTAAGATGTTTGAATTTTATTACCCAAATACTCACATTCATTAGTAGAATTAACTTGAACTCTATGATATGTACAAAATGAACTCTTGAAGTAAAATTTTTGTCGTGTTCTTGGAGGGAGAGATATCAAACAATCTTGGAGGAGTCTCAACAAGATATCCTCTCAATCAATAGTAGAACATGTTCCTTTATTTTGTGACAAAGATATCTCTTGCTTAGTACAAGATGTCATATTTACACAAGACTCTTTAGATTGTGAGATTTTGTACTCTCCTTTACAAGAGGGTGTAAAATCTAACAAAATCCAATCGTTATTGTTTTGCGTGATGATATTGATGTTAAGCAAGGATTTCTCTATTTCTTTCGTTTCTTTCAAAGGATAGTAATCAAGAACACTAGTGTATATTAGTTCAGGAATTACTAATGTTAAAGTTGGCTTAGAAGAATCTTTTGTAATAGTGTTGATATTAAGTGAAGAATTGTTTGATGGTTTTGTTTCTATCAAAGGACAATAACCAAGACCATGAGTTGTTTCTTGTGTGTTAGGATCTATAGGGACATGGATACCTTGTTCTCTAGCACAACATCCTTTTCCACTATAACCAAGTTGTTTCATAGGTTCATAAAATTTTCCATAAATCCTTTTCATTTCTTTTGGATTCAGTTGCTGTTCATAATCAATTTTGTCAAAGTTTGTTGTGTAATTTTCTTGATCTTCTAAAGTAGTTGAGGTGGATGCTTTCCAATTTTGTGTTGAATCTTCTATTGACATTACCGCTTTATCTTTTGCCTTTTCAAAATCTCTATTTATGATCTTGTATTCACCCATGAATGTTGGTGTGAAATCTAAGGAACCCCAATCATCTTCTAAAAATTTAGTGACTTCCTCAATTTGCTTCTTATGTTCTTTTTTCTTGCATAACTTCCTTTTTTGTAACCAATTCTAGTGCTTCCAAAGGATCTCGTCCTTCTCTCTCGACAATCAAGCAACTTTTAGGTTCAGGATCACCTTTTAGCATGTAAACCTTGTTGTTATAGACATACTTCATGACATGATGCAAAGTAGAAGGAACACCAATCATTTCATGAATCCACGGTCTTCCTAAGAGGAGATTGTAAGAAAGATCCTCAAGCATAACATGGACCAGACTTTGTAATGTTACTCTCCCTACATTAATAGGTAATGTGATGACTCTGAGTGGTTGTTTTCCTATATTATCAAATCCATGGATAGATAAAGAATTAGGTTGAGTATTGCTTCTACTCATTTTTATCTTTTCCAAAAGGATCACACTACACACATTCAGGGCCAAACCATTGTTTACAAGGGTTCATTTTATCACGTTTCAATTAACATAGACTATATTGAAAGCTTCATTTCTCTTCTAAATTTCTAAGGAAGGTAAATCTCTATAGTGAAAAAAAAAATCTAAATTCATCTCATTCATTCCTTGAACTATTGCTACCACATTGTTTGAACTAGTGTTAGGAGGAATCATAACTTGTTGCAAGTCCATTTGAAGCATGCTATGATAATTAGGTGAGGTTTGAATAATATCCCATAGAAATATCTTAGTGGGAATATTGTTAAGTTGTTCAACAAGATTATATTCCTTTCCACTATTCACATGTAAGCGAGGAGCGCTAGGAAAGACAGGGTTATGAAAAGGTAATGAAGCAGGATTTGTTTGTTGTTGCCTATTGTTCCTTGTATTGCAGGTATGCGTAATAATATTATAACCGGTTTGTTGTCAAACATTACCATTGTCAAGTGAAGGCTTATTTTTTAGTGGTTCAAGGATAAGCACAAGTTTGTTTTGAACTTGTGGTTTTTGTGAGGGTGGGTAAAGAATTAGAGGATTCTTAAGATGTCCCACAGGGTATTTAGGAGGTCCAATAATCAATGGGGATCTAGCAAACACTTGTGCATTCATAACCTCAACGGTTTCAGTTTGATTTCTTTCTAATGAAGGGGATTCTAGTGTCATCTTTTCACCATCATCTAAGGAAGTCACATTACTATTGTTAATGTTATCATTTTCATCCCATGACATCATCCCTAGTAGGAGAGTTTTTAGGAGAACTACAAACTAGATGTTCATGAAGTTCAAAGGTTGGTTCTTCTAATGTAACTTCATCACAAGTAGGGAAGTTATCAATGATGGCATTATCTTGTTCAATAATTTTTTTCCTAGGAGGAGAGGTAAGGGAAGAGAGACAAATAGGACTCTCATAACTCTCATTGGTTTGATCTTCTAACACCAAAATATCTTCGTCACAAAAAGGAGAGATATTAGGAGAAGACCAAATTTGATTGTTATGATTATCCACCATTGTATTCTCTTTTGCTAAAGCATTCTTATGAGTGTGAGGGATGGAAATTTTCTTAGCATGTTTAGAAAGGTAGGATACTAACATTGTTTGACCAAAAATGAAATGTACTTCTAGCCATCTTATGCTATGCTTCACAAATATAAACAATGTATATCCAAAGATGAAGAGTAATTTTATCCAATTTATGAAAAGCTTTAAGAATTCCAACAATGTGTATCCAAAAATGACAAGAATTTTTTATCAAAATTAGCTTCACGAATGTAAACATTATGTATGAAAAAGTAAAAAGTACTTTGATACCTATTATGTAAAGTTTCAAAAATGTAAACATTTTCAGATTTTCAGACTTAAAACAAGGTAATTTTTTGATTATGCTATGCAAAAGATTGAAAATGAATTGTTATAAATGCAATTTTTGAATTTTAACAATGCCCTAAATGAATAAAATTAAGCTAGATTCAATGAATTTAATGAAACAAAAAAACATAAAAATGAAATAGAAATGTAATAGCAGCAAACAAAAGCCTAAAACAAAGATTTCAAATCTCAAAGAATGCAGATCAGGACTTGATTAGGGACTCATTCTCCAATAGGGGCGAATGGGTCTTGGATGAGGATTTTAAAAATGTTTTTACTAATTTTTAAGTGTTTTTCAATAAGTTTTAGATGCCAAAAGATGCAAATTAGGCTTGATCAAGGACTCATTCACCACCTAGGGCGAATGGGTCCCATATTAGGGTTTTAAAAAGGTGAAAAATGCAAATTTTAAGTTGTTTTATGTGTTTTTTGTGTTCAATTTCAAACTAGAACTCTTGTGACAAAAATTTCTAGAATTTGATGACCTAATGCAAGTGAAATGAAGGCTAAATGATGACCTATATGAAACCTTTTGAAATGCAATTTTGACTCAATTTTTGAATATGAATGATGAAAATTATGCTAATATGCAAACACTATACAAAATCAATGTAATATGTGTGCAAATTTTTGAATTTTTCAGATTTAAACAATGCAAGAATGAAAATTTAAACCCCTATATGAATGCAAACTAATGAAATTTTAAAGAACCCTAAATGTAATGCAACTAGTGCAAACCTAATGTAAACTATTGCAAAACTAATATATAGGGTTTTAATTGTTAAAAAGGTACAAGAAAAATGAGAGGGGGGGTGAATCAGTTGTCACACAAATTAAAATTCAAAATTTCAACACTTATCAATCCCACAACCATACTATTCTATTATTAAGTGTGCACATGAAATGCCGATAATAAAAAGTAAAATCAACACAATGAACACCAATTTTTTTTTTGTGGAAAACTCAATGAGGGAAAAACCACGATGAGGATTAACTCACAATATAAAGAGATTATAAAATTGAATACAGAGGCTCGCTACCAAGGGCTCACTACCTAGAAGAGGACTCATTCTCCAAATACAAAGACTCCTTGCTTACATAGAAAGGACTCATGTCCAAGCAGGGAGGCTCATTGTCCTACTGATAGAACAAAATATACCACAGACAATTATACATCCACAGCCTTGGTTAAAAGTTGCCGAGAAACCTTCAGCCTCTCCTTTGCTTTAGGAATCTAACATAATGAAGTATTGCTGCCTCAACCCACTTTCACACACTTCTACTCTTTTGATTTGTGGCTTACTTCATCACTTTTCATATCCATCTAAATCTTCACAATTTGAATTGCATTTATACCATCTTCAACCTTAGAAACTTTCTCTAAGGTCATCCACATAAACTTCATTTCATAAATTCAAATTAGGTCGGTAACTCAACATTTCTGTGGTAGAAAAGAATGAGAGTGGACCAATAAAAATACTTAACCAAGACCAAAAATAATGTCTCAAATCAACCACATGATTCCTTGAATAAATTTAATTCTTTGAATGAAGTGTAAACACCAGGTTGACCAAACCTAATGAAAACACAAATGAACATTGATGTACATGCTTCCCAACAAGAAGATAACATGAAAATGATGTAAAATGCTTCATTATGCATGAGAACACATCTCATATTCCTTTAGATACATCTGTTGCAAGTGCAATGATCTTCTAACACTGAACTCCTTCCATCAATCCATCCAGACTGTGTAGACACATACAATAACTCAGAAACATGACTTCTGGATCACCAAACCACACACATCTTTTCCAGAACCAAGAGAACACCAATATGAGACATATTCCAGATCCACAAGATTCAAAATAGAATAGCAGAGGACTACAGAGAAAAAATATTTCTCCTAGTCCACAGAAGACCAATTCTGCCAGAACAGTTCACACACTAGTGAATGTAACTTTCACATCCCATCAAACCAAAAACTACAACTCAAGAGATATCACCACTAGATCACCATTATAAAAAATTTAGATCCACACAAGCATAGGATCAACATAGGAGAAATACGAAGCACATACCAGAGCACATTTTGAACACATTCATAACTCTGACTTCTCTTTATTAGTTTTCTCAAAAGGACTTGGAAACTCATCATTTCAGCACATTTGCAACATCATGAAGATAACTCTATGTACTCACAACATCTCAAAAGCATGTCAACTATACATGTACAATTTACAACATATTGAACTATGTTGACATCAATGACAACATTAATGGTAACGACACCAAACTTGCTCATACTTGCAACAATCTCTCCCTTTGTCATTGATGGCAACACATGATGTGAAAAACCATCAAAGACAACATCCTTCATAATATTCTAGAACACCTTCTCTTCCTC